>JAAAKQ030281605.1:0-10448 GCA_010016005.3 Zanna intricata | reverse complement strand
AGTGTGGTTAATTGAAACCCAACCACCAAAGAACACCGGTATCCACGATCTAGTATTCAAATCCGTATAACAATTTTAATCTTTACTAGGACTTGAATCTTAGAACTCTCGACTTCGAAATCAGCTGATTTGCGATGTCACGTTAACCACTAGACCAACCCGGTGGGTTGCTCCTGGCGGCTGACTTGATTCAATTCACACTATATAAGCCGGCTCCGCCACTAGATTCTGCCAGTCTCTTCCCATCATTCGAAAAGTCAAATTGTGTTTGTTACAAATGAATAAATTTAATAATGTCATATATTTGAATTAGATGGTCAAGATTAAAATAAAAATAATTTATATAAAATGAAGTAAAGCCTTTTATTTTCTTTGAATGAACCAGAAAACAACAAAATAATTCGAATAATTAAACCTAACCGAGGTATTGAACCAAGGCGGAACATTATTCAATACTAATTCTAATTTCCTTAAAATCTTTTAATAGATTACTCGTATCTCCATCGAACATAAAAATTATAAAGAAAATTAAAATATGTTGAAAAAATATATTCCCATATAAAATTATTAGAATTTACATTTTAATTTTTGAGGGATTCCAAACTCAAGGGGAAGCCTACAGTTAGAATTATTTTTTATAAAAATAATCCAGAAATAATGATAATAAATTTAAAAAAGATACATTAAAAATGTAACAAAAGTTGTAATTTTCTTAGAAAGAGGTGAAAAAGTTTGCCTAATTTTTTTTTTTCAAAAATTACAAGAGAGTAAGGGATATCATAAATTAAAATTCTTATATTTTAAACGCAACGGGTAACTTGAGAGATGGATTAAATTTTAATCCATCTCGCAAGTAATTTAATTTTACCCCAAGTTTTTTTTTGACTTGGGGTACATAGGAATAAAAAAAATTATCTAGCAGATTATTTACAATTTATTTAAATCTATTTTTTGTTAACATTTTTTTAAATGTCTCCATAAGACATAAAATTAAAAAAATTACCAATTTTTTTAAATTTACTTTTAACGATTTATAAATATACTTTCCCGTTATAGAATGAATGCTAAAGCAGCATACACCGCTGTACTCGGAAAATGAAAAAGAATAAATGAAACTCATTCTAATGTGTGTATATCTTACGACTTACTTTTACAAAATTGAGACAAATTACAAAAGAAATGGGATATTAAAATTTCGGAAAAAAATCTGATGTGGACACTACATTTCTTCCTTGTACGCCTATTAAATTACATATACACATTTTTAAGAGTACATCAAATTTTATTTCACTAATAATTTCTGATTTTTATTTTATTGTTGTTTTAGAATTATTACTTATTGTAAACATTTTTTTCACAATCAGAGGTTAATAATTATTAATAAATCAATGTATTTAAATTTTTAAAAAAGTAAAAAAAAAATAAAAAAAAAAGGAAATGAAGTAGAATTCGAACCGATGTGCCTTCCCCTTTTAAGATTCAAATATTTCATTAATTAAAATTTATTTATTTTGTAGTTCGGTAAAATAAAATTCAGTAGTGCCTAATTTAACTACTTTAAGCTATATTATCATTAGATTCTTTATGATCTTTGTTTAAATTAAATAAGTAAAAGCACAAAATTATTTTGTTTTAGTTATTTTCAGTTACTACAAAAAGACATTTTCTTCAAGTCATTATAAAACACACCTTTCAAAAATTTGATGGTTCTTCATAATTCTAAAAGTCTACTTTCCCAAACTTTATTGGCCTTGAAAATACTATCAAAGTACAATTTCAAAATAGCGTTCCCGAAGACCATCAATTGCATTTTACTGTTTGGGACAGGACCTGATTTGATGATGTTTTTAATATATACAGTATCTCTACAGACTCATGCATTCTATTAGAAAATATTGACAGAATAGTAAGCGAAGTTAAATAAGTTACTTAAAGACAAACAAACTCTGCATTACAAAGCTATGGCTATTTGTAGTAGTAAGTACATAGCAACCGTGTTACTGTGTTGTACCTGACTAAACTATTGGTAGTTTGTGGCAATCCTTTTTACAAATTCTAAGGATTTACATAAAATTTCGTTTTGTCTTAATAATCTTCTTTCTTTTTTTTTTAGATAAATTACACTAATAGTTTACCTAAAAGACTCAAAATTGTAAATAAAGTAACTAATAATAATAAATTAACAGAAATCAATGTATAAATGTTTAAGTGATGATTATCAGAAACTATTATTTCATAATTATCTGCAGTAAATGTAGACTATTCTGAGAAATTTCACAGATGTAGTTATATATAGTTATCTTAATATTTCCAGCAAATATCATGTTTTTTTTTTGGAACGGGAAATTGATAATTAACCTATAAATTTATGATAAATTAATCATCAGCCTGACTTGTAGCTTGTGTGTGGGAACACGAGATAGAACTTTTGTAGGACGTGAAGAAATACAATAGAATTTCTACCTGAGACGCTATCGCTCCACCTCGGTGGTTGGTAATCACATTTTATTCGACTTCAAGTTACTGAAATTTCATTTTTTTTCAAAATGCTGTTGTATAATTTTTTTTTAACAAATAATTGAATATGTTGTAATTTTTATTTTGAAAGCAGAAACGTAGTAGTAACCAAACATCTGATACTAATTTAATTAATTTTATATTTTAATTCATTTAAACCGGTTTTTCATTTAATTGATGGTAGTTGAAAAATGCTAACTATAATTTATGAAAATTATTGTTAGTGAATTAGCATAGACAAATATAAGTGAATTCAATTAAAATTCTTGTGTTACTACAGATTAAAATAGAAAATGTAGACTCTGGAACAAATTGAATACATTACAGAATAGTAAAAATCTATATCAAAACTGTGTTTATAAAGAAAAACGGATGAACAGTAAGAAAAATGTCAAGAATAAATGAGAAATCTTCAGAATTACTACAATTACAATTAATATGTCTAAATATCGATAAGTTTCCATAATAATATCCATAAATTTCAATATTATATCTTATTGAAGAGAAACTTGGCAGATAAATAGATTTTACTTTTGGTCTATATTATAATAATATATATTACTGTTATTTTTATTCAAAAACTTACAACATACAGTAAGTTAAAAAATGTTTCCTATTTTTTTTTGTATTTTACCATGATCTATTCTTACATTCTTTGATAAAATGAAATGAAATGAAAGTAAAGATAATCATCATATTTATTTCATTATAACTCTAAAATTCTATGACTGAAAATTTTTTACAAAAGTTGATAATCTGGTATGAAAGAAGGTACAGCCGAAGATGAACTGCACGGTTCTTTTCAATTTCCAAACCTTTTTTTGTAATAATAAAATGTAACATTTGTTTTACAACAATTAAAAACTATTCCTTTTTACTTCCTTGTACGAAGTAAAGGAAGTATTGTGATGGCAAAAAATTTCGGTATTCAGATTTCAACTGAAATAATCATTTTGACCATACCTGAGTCCATTTTAACTAGTTTCGGTGTGACGTCTGTAAGTATGTATTTAACGTAAAACACGATTAGCCGTAGGATGTTGAAATTTTGGATTTGGCACTGTTGTAACATCTAGTTGTGCGGCTCCCATTTTGTTTGTAATCGACTGGACCAAAAGTATCCAAAATGCAAAAACTTTAGACTTTGGACTTTTTTTAACTGCAATAAGTCCTCATTGAAAGCTTTTCAATGACATATCATAAGTGGTACTTATTTTCATTGGTTCCAGAGTTATAGTCAAATAAAATTTTAATTAATGAAATATTCTGATCTTAGAGGGAGGGGCACATCGGTTCAAATCCGACTTCATCTCCTTTTTTTTAATTTAAATATATTGATTTTTAATAATTATTAAATAATTTATGATTATAAAAAGAAAATATCAGAAGTTATTAATGAAATAAAGAGTTTTGTTCTTTTCATTTTAAAAAAAATTTGTATATGTAATTTTAATAGGTGTACAAGGAAATCGTATGGTAGCCACATCAGATATTTTTAATTAAGCGGCACAATAAAGATTAAGAAATTACAAATTGATTTATAAAAAAAAATGGCAAAATCCAACATTTTCGAATATTATGAAATGAAAAAATTATAGAGCTATGAAATAAGTGCAAACATATATTTCTTATAAAAAATACGTTTTTGTTCTTTTGCAGTATTTTCAGTTTAAATAATTTTCAAAAACATTTTGAAATTCTTCATATATAGTTGTAAATAAATGTGTATTCTCTTTTTTTTTCTAATTATAGATCCTGGATCTGAAAAGCAGAAATTTTTTTTTTTGAAAACTTCTATTTCTTATTTTAGATAAGAAAATCTAAAATGAAATGGTTTGTTAGGTTTAGAAAAAATTTTACTTCCCACCTGTAATAAATAAATATTATTTTTTGGTTCTAGTTTCTTTAACTATCATTATTAATAGCTGATAAAGTCATGTAATTATTACATGACAAACACTGGCAAGTTAATACTACAATAATATTATATGGCAATTAAAAACTTGCAAATTAATGCTACAATAATATTATATGGTAATTAAAAACTGCCAGAATTTTTTTTTTATCGAAACAACCTATAAAAATTATTCAATATGTTTATGTTTATATTCTACGTTTAAATAAAATGAATTGGCTAGTCTATAAATTGCACTTTCCTTTTCTAATATATATATCTTTACTTTTGTCAAAGTTTGAGTACTATCAGTTAGTAATAGAACAATGTTCCATACTCCGTCATGGAAGAGTAGTCAAATTCACGCATACTTGCACACATAGAAAGAATGGCTACATAAATTTCGACAAAAAATCTCATCTAAGTTCGCTTTAACAAGAATCATGATTAAAAATAATTTCTATTTGATTAATCTGATTTGATATTGAATGACAACAAAATAAGTGGTGTACTTATTTCATCAACCAATTATTTGAATTTTTTTTTTGAAAAAACGTGAAATTTCTTATATAAATTGAATGTAATTATTAATTTAAAAAAAAACACTTTGCAGGATAAAATAAAATGATTAAAAGTAATAACAAATAAATAAATTGCAAGAAAAATTACAGGTTAACAACCTTTAAATTGAATTACGAGAGATCTTTCAACTAACATTACATCTTGAATATGTATTACAAAATAATTACGCGTTATTTAGATTTTAATTTACGAGACAGAATTTAAAATTAATTTATTAGAGGAAAATACAGAATGATATTTATATAGAAAAAAATAAACAAAACTATAATAAATAAATGCAATTTATTTTAACATAAATACGCTAAATGGAAATGAATTAAAATAAACATACGTGCGGCATAATATCAAAAACTTTTTAACACTTCAAAGCTTTTAAAATGGAATTAAATATAAAATCTTCATTTTTATAATTAGTATTAGACAACTGTTCAAAGTAAAGCATGTTGTAGTTAATTAAGCCTTAATTTTGTCGCGTCGTATGTCACTTAAGTTAACCTGTTTCGTTACAAAAAAGATTTCCAGAGTTGCGATTGTGAATAGTGCCTTCTGTTTTGTGTTAAGGTCTATGTCAATTAGTGCACATCGTGAACACGCGGAAACGAGACTATTTTTTTTTTCATTATATTTCTTTTTTTCATAAACATATCATTTCTTCACTTTATCAATCCTTTCTTTCTTTATTTTTTTAATTTAGTTTAACGACCAAAATTAGACCACACAAAGTACAAAATTAACATTTTTCATTATAGTTTATTGCAATTTCCTTGTTTGTTGTACATAAATACAATACAATAAAAATAAAGTAATACATTAAAAATAAAGTAATAATTAACATTATATAATACTTATAAAACTTGTTATATAAGTTTTCATTTTATATAATATAATTTTATATTGAAAAATTTACTTTCATTTTTTTTAGCATCAATGTAGTTAAGTATACTAACAAAAAATGAAAACATTTTAAATGTCTTTATAATATAATAAGTATTATGAGTCCCTAACAAGATAAAAAGTATGAGGAATAGATTTAAAAGTTCATTCATTATTAATTTTGATCAAAAGAAATTGACAGATTAAAAGGTGTTTACGTAGGATGTAAACTCCAGGAAGAAAATATTTTTCAAAAGTTCAACCGAATAATGTTAATCATTTCCTATTTCCTAAAAAGCAGGAAACATTTTAATTTACCTATTAAGCTACTTTTTAGCTTGCAGACTTTTGCATGATTATCCACTGGAGATTAAATCAAAACTAACAAATCTATTGTAAATATATATAATATATATATATATAGATATATATATATATATATATATATATATATATATGTAAATGAAATATCACTCGCTTATCAAAATATTTCTTCCACAACTGCAAATTAACGTAATTTTTAAAAATTACGATCCAATAAAGATGAATACATCTTTTTAATGATGATTCTACAGCTACAATAACGAAGAACCATAAAGTATATATGGAGGATCCAAAGTTTTAGGTAGAAGGCTGTCTACATATATTTAAATTGTAGTTTCTAAGGAAATATCAATTTAAACATATATAGAATGAACAATATAAAAGTGAACCCATAATGAAACCGCTACCCAACACTATTTATGAAAGACTCTCATACAACTAACGTGACTAGTGGATGTATATGTTACTACTGATTGTTGCTGCCGTTTGTCAGGTGGTTACGTGTCAGTGCAGTATTGAGCTATTATATTTTTCTTCCGTAATATTGTATGAATTTCCCGACTATTATTAATAAAAATTAAAAACGTTGCCAAGAAACAGAATATATATATATATATTCTGTTGCCAAGAAACAGAATATATATATATATATTCTGTTGCCAAGAAACAGAATATATATATATGTTAGAGGAGAGAATTTTTTATAAAAAATTATCATATTTAAGCTTAATATTAAATTATCAAATTTAAGCTATTAAATTAAGCTATTTAAGCTCATATATTAAGCTTAGCAAATTTCCTTAAGTAAAGTTTTATCTAAAAAAATCTAATACTCCCTTCAATAAAAGCTAAAGTAAGAAAAAGAGAATTCTCAAAAAAAACTTTCTAAAAATTGGGTCCGGATGTATAATTTAAAAAATTGTAGACATTTTTTATAGTTCTTATATTTGAAGTATAAACTTTGAAAAATATTTAAACCAAACGGAGATTGAGCAAAAGAACAAAAATGATATATTTCAATTTCAGGTGTGGGTTAATCTTTGAATATTTTTTGGGCTTATTTACAATGTAGATAACAAATTTTCTTTAATATAATTTTCTCTAAAATAGCACTAAAGAAAATCTAAATTCGGTTTTTCGATATCCCCGACCCCTAAATGAATTTTGAAAAAAAAAAATGAATATGATCATGCCTCATGTATCGAAATATTTGAATCAAAAATGAAGAAAACGGTTCGTTCAATCTTGAGATATAAGGTGTACTGTGACACACATATGTATATGCATATACGTATATACATATGTAAAACGTAGAGTTTAAAAAAAAAAAAAAAAAAAAAATCCCCAAACCCATTTTAACTTGATTACCATAATTTCCCTTTTAATATAACAACTTTAGCTACCTTTGCTCGGAAAGTAACAATTATAAGGATCACGGTTTGAATCTTTTTTATATTGGTCTAAATAATATTCAGAAATTCTATAAGTTAGAAAAATATATACTTTAACATGAATTTTCGGTTCTAAAATAATAAACAAGAACCAAATTATAATCAACAAAGGACAAAAAAGCGTTTTCTCTTTGTTAAAAAAAATTCAAATTTGAATCTTCATATAAAATCTTGAATTTTTAAATTACTAACATACGAATTAAATAAATTGTTACAAGTTTCTTGCATCATTTTATAGCTAATAAAAAGTAAACAAAAAAAATTAACAGGAATATTTTTTCTGACGTGACAGTTAACTTTACATAGACTATTATGAAAAAAAAAAAAAAAGAATGGAGGAAATAAAAAAAATTAAGAATAATGAACAGATGAAGGAAAAAAAGAAAAAATTAACATTGATGTGGAAAAGATGTGGAATAGAAGTAACTAAGAGAATTTATTAAAGACCTCTATAATGTAAAGTACGAAGAAGAAAGATAGCAAGATCAAGAGAGAAAGAGAGAGTGAGAAAACGAACTTTCCACAGCATGAACAAGAAATTATTCAAGAGTAAATAATTAGAATTAGCGATCATGTATTTGCCTGAAAGCAAGAAATTTCCGTATGAAGGCGGATTATTTATGATTAATTTAATAAGAGAAATTTATTAATGAATTAATAAGAATAATTTTACCTTAATATTATTTTAGTAATCAACAATTTAAATCAACAACATTAACAATTATTTATTTAAATAAGTTTTAAAAAATTATACCGTATTTCTGTAGACTGAAGTATATTTTCCATTATTGATTTCATTAAGATAAGATTTCATCTTTTTTTAATTCATAAAAAATGCTAAATAAGAAACGGTAAAGGTAAAAAAAAAAAAAAAAAACTCTTGAAAATATTTTATCTTGACCGAGATTCAACCACAGAATTGTTCTTCAAAAGATGTAGTTGAATGGTGTGTAATTCGGTTATATACTTTCAAAAACAAAAAGTGACTGGAATGGATGTAGGAAATCACATTTGATTTTTTAATAAATCATTTCTGAAAGAAGATCAATTACTTTTGCAGCTTATAGGAGAAATAATTATTCACTAATAATAACCTGTTTTTATAAATATTTAAAATTAAGTAAATCTAAGCATTTTTACCAAAATTAAAATAAAAAAATATGCCATCTATAATAAAAAAAAACTTGCGCAGTTCTAAGCGAGAAGACAGGACTTCTAGTTTCTGACGCCCTCGCTATTTCGCATTCAGAAATGCACTATATACTTCGATTAACCAGTAGACCCAACACAAACATGAAGTTTCAACTCAATACGTTCAAAATTATCACTCTGGGCATCGGTGCACTTTTGTGCTCGACTAATCATATTGAGAGTCGTCTGACGCAAAACGTTGCTGTTAATTGCGTTGATTTCTCGTTGAAAGTTCACCTTCAGTTCATCAATATTTTTTCTACGGATTTGAATACTAGATCGTGGATACCGGTGTTCTTTGGTGGTTGGATTTCAATTAATCGCACTTTTCAGGAGTGGTCGACCTGAGATTGTATAAGATTAAAATTCATTCACATTCATACGTATCATCCTGATTCATCCTATGAAGTAATACCTTACTTCCGGAGGCTAAACAGAAAAAGAGATAGTTTATCAATATTGTGGGGATTAAATGCATAAACTCCCTGCTTTAAGTAGACCCAAAGAAAAAAAATCACAAGTAGACAACTCTGCGGTACGTGGAGGCCACCGTCCTATGCTAACAGCTCATTCATTTGTGAAAGTTGAATCACCGCGATTCGATGAAACGTTTTATGTGTGACACATTTCTCTGTCTTGTTGGAAGAAGCTGTATTCTTTTTCATTATCAGTTAATTGCGCATAGAATTCTTCAAAAATTGAGAGGTAAACTGGTGTATTAACAGTCTGGTCAAAAAATATCGGTTCCACTAAAACCGATTTTCTCATCGTGAAGTGGACGCTCGAATATCACGTGAGGATTCCTCGCCATCCAATACCTGGTGTTCTGCGAATTAAAATGGTCAGATAAATGAAATCATGCCTCATCTGACATGAAGTACAACATCCGGCCTATTGTCCACCAACAACATTTTCGAGAAGCCAGTTGCAATCAAGTCGTTTCGGTGTGTCCGTTTCATTCAGTTGTTGCACAGCTGTAACGAGATATGGTTTTAATTTTAGGAAGAATTTCATAAAATATGAAAGAATTTTGAAATTCTCATGAAGCATTTTACAAAATGTGTATTTATCACCAGATTGTTGGGATGTGTTGCGTAGTGACTTTTTTGGAGTGGCAAAAATCACCTTTTAATATCGGCATTGGTCAGTGGAGTTCTAACGGAATCCGAGGTTCGGATTTGAAATCCGAACCTGTTTTACGACATTTTTTAACTAAATCGTGTATGCTACTCTTGGCTGGGATATAAGCATTCGGAAAATTTTCTACGAATACTTGACGTGACACTTCAAACGATCCAGAACGAATATAGGCCTCTACTGTAGCTATCCCCTTCTGGATTGAATAAGACATTTTACACAAACATAACTGCACTCACAATACTGTACTGCAAAAAAATGTATACTGCACTGACACGTAACCACCTGAAAAATGGCAGCAACAATCGGTAGTAACATACATCCACAAGTCGCGCTAGTTGTGTGAATCTTTCATGAATAGTGTTGGATAGCGGTTTCATTGTGGGTTCGGTTTTATTTTGGTATATATATATATATATATACCATATATATATATATATATATGGTATATATATATACCATATATATATATATAAGTA
>JAAAKQ030281572.1:0-10449 GCA_010016005.3 Zanna intricata | reverse complement strand
TATTATTATTATTATTATCATTTACCATGAACTAATACTCTAAATATCATTTTTATAGATTCTAATGAAGACAATGCCAACTTCAATGTTTCGATTACTGACAGGCCAAGAAACACCGGTATATATTTAATGATTTATCAGGTATATTAGAATTAATTAAAGAAATCAACATCATCATCCATAATCACAGCAGCCTCCTCAGCACACAAATTCACATCACACAGCAATCAGCGATTAAAGTGACAGCTGCTACCACAGCCATTCAGTTTTCTGCCTTCTAATACTTTACTTAAAAGAAATAAAACAGTATGGCACACAGTCAGTATGTATCGTTACCATTGAATCTCGCTATTTTATAGAATGTGCACAAAAAAAAAAGAACTAAAAAAACTGCTTTGTCACAATTTAATCAATCATATTATGATAAGCTACATTAATGTGAGCGAGCCTTTTTTGGCTTATGTGATAAAAATAGTTGAAACCATTATGTGGTGAACTTTCATATCATAGTTTATAAATTGACTGCCAAAATAAAGAACATGTGAAAAAAAGTGATTTATGTTTATTGCAGTGAAACATTTTTTCCAGCTATCATCGAACTTAAGAATTGTTTAAATACCTAAATGGCAACTGTATTATTACAAATTATGTATGGTATTTGTTGTCTATATTTAAAGAAAAGTTCTTTACTTGAAGTGTAAATGAAAATAGTGTTAAATAACCAAAGAATTTTTATATAAGCAGATTTTGTTGAAGTTTCATTTATTATTTATTACTTAGTGTTAATTTTTATTATTGTTTTTTAATTGCATTTATTTTTTAACTGTTGTATTTTTTACTTTTTTAAGTTTTAAAAATTTATGAAAACTGTCTAGTATTACTAAATCTTATATTATTCTCATTGTTATTACTAACCTTGTTGTCTTCATTGTACTTCGTTCCTGTACAATACTTTATTTCATTTCATATCATTAGAACATTTAATTATTTGTAGAAAAAAAGTTTTGTTTTAAAATTATGGTTGCAAACATCACCAAACATATTCTGTGCAGAAGATTTAATCTTGAATTTCCTTTCATAGTATTTCTATAGAGAAGTCCATTTGTCAGTTTTATTCCCAACAACTGTATATACATAGTAGTTTAATAAATAGCATTTATATTGCTCCAAATTTTTTTATTTGACTGAATTTTCATACAGAGAATATTATATTTCTGTTTTGAAAATAATCAATTCTTTTCCTTGACAGCAAACATTAACATTAACCAATATTAATATCAGTATAACAATACTAGCAATGTTAATAATTTATTTGACTAATGTTTATTACGTGTCAGTTTTACAAGTCATTTATAAATAAATGAAGTGATAATTTTCTTAACAATGACATTTTACACATAGTTATACAATCTGTTTATAAAAAAAAAAACACAAAAGCTATTTTATTCTTATGTCAAAAGGTCACTTAAAATAGTAATTTATTAACCCATTAAAGAATTGGTACTTATTTTTGTTTTAATTGCGTCGCTAAGTATTTTGCATTATTTCCTGCACATACATAAATTATTGATAAAAAATAATATCGTAATTGTAGTTAAAAGAAATTCTGTTAATGTTTTAATGATGCTGTTATATATTTTCACAACAAAATATACTTATCAAAATTAAAAACTTAGAAATAAAAGCTTTTTTTATTGGATAAATAGAAATGTTTCAGTAATTTGTACTATATGGGCATATACATTCAAATTGCAGTTATTTGCACATTATTTTAAAGGATTAAAAAAACTAAAAACATAAAGGACATTGTAAAATAATTATAAGACTTTAGTATTACAATTTAATTTGTAAACAAAGGTATAACAAGAGAAGGTGGAATTAATTATTAAACTGACTGTCAGGCATGAAAAAGGGCTTATTATTTAATCATCTGCACAGAATGTATTAAAAATTATGAAAATGAATAATCATGTAATATATATTCCATGCAAAGAACAAATTCAACCTCCTGAAGATACCCTTTTGTTATTTTTTGTAAGCATTTACAAAAGTTATTCAGATGTAAAAATATATATGTTAAATTACTATCTTTTTTGAATTATAGAATATTATAAAATATGAATTTTAGTTTCTACTAATGTTTTATTGCTGAATAACAATTGAATTTTTTTTTATATATTAGTATAGTAGAATTATTTTTATTTATATTGTTTTCTTGTAGTACTGTGGATGTTTTATTTAGTGAGAGATAAAGATTTTGTATTTGGGAAATACAAAAGTGGACCTATCCAGTTGGTCATAGTGATATAATTAAAATTGTTTTTTTCATCTAGAACACACATGCACTCAAACACACAGAGATCTACCAAATCAAATAAATTTGATTTATTCAGAAAGTATTCATTTTAAAGAATATTGAATTTTGTTAACATTTCAGTTTACATTTATGGAAATTATTGTTACTTTATAAACTAAACTAATTTCAAAATTTTAATCTATTTTTCTACAGTACTTTTAATATAAGTATAATAATTTTGATTTAGTATAATTTTGATTTTAGATTTGTAATTTTAATTTTTTTATTTCCTATATTATCAAAATTCAACTTCTGGTGCATAAATAGAGTATAGGAATGAATTTATATCATAATTAAAACAACTTCTTCGGTTGGTCTCTTTCATTAGTCTCTGTGACTTAAAAGTAAAGATAATCATACAGTAGTTACGAGTTCAGATTTGCTATTTTTTTTCAATTATCATCTTATTCTTAAATCATTAAATTAAGGTTAAGTTCTTCAAAACTTCTGAGGATTCCTTATCCATGGAAAATGTACTGTGTGATCCACTATGGAACTTTATTGTCCCGTTTAAGTTATTAAACTTATACATTCTTAAAATAAATAAATATATATATATGTACATATGGTAGTTATACTGTATGTAAATATTATTCTTGTAGTATAGAAAAACTGCTTATAGTAAGCAATGTTTTAGACAAAAGGTTCTGAACTCATGAAAATTTTTTTGTTAAAATGGATTCCTGTATGATAGAAACATTTTTTAATACAGTTTTATAAAGGAAGAAGGGAAACAGTGATCATGGTAAAACAAACTATTCAACCGAGAAGGAAATTAAACCCAATTAGTTATTTAGCTGATATAGCTTCTTTTACTGTGGCTATTATCCTATTTTAACTCATTAAAATCACCTAAATTGGAACAAAAAAAATTACAAGAAGAAAATACTAAAAATTATTGAGATTGTGAGAACCCTCTCTGGATATAAATTAAAAAACATTTTAATGTATAGAAGACGAGTATACTTTTTAATAGGTAATGTATTTATTAGAATAGTTTTAATAAGTATTTATTTACAAAGTGTTTATTAGCACAGTAATAAGTGTCATTTTCTTGCTCTGACTTCACATGTTTTTTGTTTTTTTGCTCGCTTTTTTTTTAGAGAACCCAGGGTTCAATTATCTTCTAATGATAAGGACCACTATCCATATTATTACTTAGAACTGAAAATATTATAAATTTAAACATTATGTTGGTCCTGTCTGTTTTGTGTGTTTGTTGTGCTTTAAATTTGTTTTAAATACTTAAGGTCCAGTTTCTAATCAGTCTATTAATGATAATGTTAACAGATCATCAAACCAAAATAAATAAATACATATTACTATCTAAATGAATAAATTTGTACTACATTAAGAAAATATATATGTATATGCATTTACCATATGCAGAACTAGACAACTTTCACTATTGGTTTAGCCAATAGAGAGCCTGATTGGTCAATAGCCAGTGTTAAAGCGTACTGTTAAAGAGTTCTTAATATTGAAAACAATTTTTATAAATTGACAGTATTCATCAATCCTATAAAATAATATTTTTTTTTTTAGTTTATGCATGAGAGTAATATGTTGTGAAAGACTTAAGTCTGATACATTTAGAAAATACACCTCCTGTAGTAAATTTAGTTACTTAACTTACAGTTAAGTTGCTAACTTAACATATGCGTTTTCATTTTGTAGTTTAACAAAATTAATAATTTAATATCTATTATATAATTTTTATGTTATTCAAAATCTAAGAGTATGATTTTTCCTTAACAAACTTTTTACTTTTGTATTAGATAAAACGCTTTCTGGTTTGAAACTATTGTTATTTTATTAAGTTTTTATATGTATCAATTTTTAATTTTCTTTTCTTAATTAAAAAAAATAATAAGTAATCATGCTATATGAATGAATTAATTATAAATTATTTTACAGAAATTATTACATTTGCAAAAGAAAAATAAATGAAAATAATCATTGTAATATGAACAAGTTACTGTGTATAGTACTAAGTGACAAATAATGAAGACAGGAATTATTTTGTTATTAATTGATATAACTTATTTCGTACATTATTATTTTATATTATATAAATTTCAGTAATGCAGATTGTGTAATCAGTAATTTAAAATATCTGGTAGTGTTTTTATTTATTTACTAGATAAATTGAGAAATATATAAAAAGTGTTAGTGAAAATTTAAATGATGTAAGTACATGAACTTAGTATGAATGTTATTACACCCTATCACCTTTTAGGTCTGTTTGTTGGCTGTGTTAATAATGAAATGGTCAGCTCTGAAAGTTTTTTGAGTGCCTCAACGTGGTTGATGAAGTGCTGTTAAGAAATCATAGAATTAAGATTTTACTTATTTAATTCTCTAGTCATAAATATATATACTTTTTTTTTTTTCATTTTAATGTGTTTTTTTTTTGTCAGACTTCTTTCTTCTTTTAGCAGATTTTTTTTTGTAACTTTAATTGCCAACAATATAAATGTTAGTTTTTTTTTATGTGCATAATAATTAAATTAAGCTTTGTGTTAAATGTTTATTGTAATTATATTGTATATTAATATAAATAGTCTTTAAGTTATTTATTTATTTTTAATACTTTTATTGTTATTATGATATAAATTAAAATAATTATTCGTTTATATTAGGTAAATGACTGAAGGCATGTTATGAATTTAATAAATTTAAAATAAATGACTTAGGTCTTGCCATAATTGGGGCCATATTCACGAGCTAATTTATTATTATCGTATAAACTTAGAACTTGGCTTTTGGGCTGTTAAAAAACATAATAATGATTTATTTATATGAATCTCATTTTCTCTTTAATTTAAACATTGAAACTGAATTGAAAATATAAATTTTATGTTATCAAGAAATTGATTTTTTAGTAATTATGTTAATTATTAATTATATAAAAATTATGTATAATGATGTCAGTTATAATTAAAAGATGCAAGAGAAATCTACAATAAGTAAACAATTAAAAGGTATCAATATTTTCAAAAGAAAGCTATTTGGTGAAAAATTCATTATAATGCATTTTAGAATCAGTTTTATATATATTATAATATATTCATATTATATAGTATACTGAATGGTGTTCAGTTTATAAGTGAAATGTGGTTCTGTAACCTATTTAAGACCTCTTTAGGACTTAAAATTAATAAATTAATATTATAATAAACTGGCAGTTTAATTCTTTTTTCACCTCATTTTTTTCTTTGTGTTATTAGGATTACTGATTTATAAAACAAAAATTCTGATTGCAATGAGTATAACTTTTTGTAAAATGTTAATAATTGCATACTTGTCAGTTTAGTATTTGGATTAAATATTCTATATCCAAGAACCTTATTAATTAACAAATATCCATTATTACACGGGTTGTAGTACCAATTATATAAATTCTGCACAAGCATTTACAGTGAGGCATCTTATTTATTCTCTTTTCGATTTCCCTTGTTTGGCTCATGTATTTTTTGTCTATCATGCTCATTTATTTTTTTATGACATACTGAATAATTCTAAAGATTAAATTCTTTTGTTAGGAAGATTAAATTCATACCAGTTATGTGTGACTGGTTCTGTACCATTTGAGTATAAAATTCACAAATAAATCTATGACAGATGAAAGCTTACAAGGTATAGATGCCCTGTAATCCACCAGTGGAAATGCAAATATTGGAGTAGGGATTTGTCTGGTATTTGGGTTGAATTTGAGCCAAAAAAAAAAGAAAAAAAAACACACTTCTGCCAACTTACCAGTGCAGATTATTGTTTAATTATTATAGTCACTGGCATCCCAGGAAATTTTGTAAACTATTTATTATAACGTTAAATGAAGACTTTTTTGTGAATGAAGAGATTTAAACTGTTAGTCCAAGGAAAACCAGATTTAGTTGCCTATATGCAGAGACAATGTAACTGACGAAGTTCTACCTAACCATTCCATTTCATACGTATAATGATGGTGTTAAAATTAACTTATTTTTTCAAATACTTATTTAGACTTTCAACTATAAAGATAATTTGGACAAATAAAAAAAATTATTTTATTTTTTATTTTATGTTGTTTGAATGAGTGGTTTTATTTATTTCTTAATTTAATGAACCTAATGATGGCTAATTCTTTCATAACTTTGATTGTTACAATAGATCTTTTAAAATATGTAATACATTTTTTTGTTTAAATAATGATCAGTATTTTATTTTATATATGTATGTATATATATATATATATATATATATATATATATACTGTCACTTTGAATTTATCGTTAATTTTAGAAATACTTAGCAGTAGTATTTTAGATTTTTGTTTTGTAATTAAGCAACTTTTTAAGTTAGTTTTAATAACTATGATTGAAAAAGGTTTGAATGTTTGAAACAAGGCAAAACAAACAATTGCTTACATCATAGATTGTCCCAAGGAAGAGAAAATAATTAGCAGGCTATAAATTCACTAATTAAAATAACCAAATAAGCAGTAAAATAAATAATAATGATGTAAATAATGTCACGAAAAACTGTAAATGCTATAAAAAAAGAGGTACATACTTCTTTAAAAGAAGTACATAACTTAAACTTTTGATGCAAGGTTGCATAATGCACGCATTTCACAAGGATGTGGCGCAAAGTCAGGCAGTTGCATTGTAGGCACACTGGTGCGTTTACTGCCGAATCAGATACCCGTGATTAGTTCTCGTATGTCTTATCTGCAATTGATAGAGGACCATTTCCTCATGATGAATTTTTCTGCATGAGGAGTCCCATTGCAACACAGAATCTTTAATAAGCTACAGTTTATTATCAACTTACAGTTATCTTACCATTTTACGCGAGGAGCGAGTATTACATAGTTAATTGTCAGATGTAATAACACAGGTAGTGAAGGATGGTTGACTAGATGCGTCTTTAGTAGCAGAATCTGCACATTCATTACCTGGAATCTCCACATGTCTGGGGATCCAGCAGAAACTCACTTGTGTGTTGCGATGATTCAACTCAGCGACAGGTTGTAGATTTTGATGACAATAGAATAAAAATTTTCTAAGGCTTTGGAGAGCACTGCAAGTATGGATATTTCGATATTTAGGGTTAATAATGTTCAGAGCCTTATTTAGAGTGTATAGATAAGCAGTAAACACCATCTAAACAACAAATGTATAATAATGTATATATAATAATTTGTAACCAATGGTATCATTGTATTTCGATGTATCATTGTATATTGAATTTGTCTTGGACAGGATATAGTGAAATATTTGCTGGAAGACAATGAGGGGGTAAGATTCTTTATTGTAAATCGTAAGGTCAAACATAAAATTTAGAAGGTTGATTCCCTACACAGGATATGAGAACAGATACGTTGGAAAAAGAAAAGGCGTGCCAACATTTATAAGGTGCAGTAGAGATTGGTATGGACACATACATACAGGTGGGGTTCAACATATGGATGGTTCTCATACCTTCCTAAATTAGGATTCCCAAGGGGACCAAGTCAAAAGCAGGATTATTAGCTGTCCTTTGGGACGGACAAAATAAGATATAAAATCTGGTTCCATCTATCCCAAAGGGATGGGTCACTGCAGTCAACAAGTAAGCTTACGACAGAGCTTGTACAGGCACCTGTGGCAAGCCAAAGGAAAGCATGATGTACAGCATCCAGCATTTTAAGCACAATTTGATGCGCTGAAGAGTAGGCAACACAACCATAATCTAAACTGGAACGAACTGAGGAATAATAAAAACATGTCATACATGACCGATCGGCTGCCCAATTGGTGTTAATAAGGAGTTTGAGTATATCTAAAGGTTTAGAACATTTTGCTTTTTATTCTTTGATATGTTTGACTCACAAAAGACGGCTATCAAAAAATAAACCAGAAACCTGATATCAGGGGAGATAGCAATTAGCTCTCCATTGAGAAACACTTGTAGAGTGGAAGGATCCCTCAGCTGAGAAAAGACTACCCATTTTTTTTTCTCAGATGAAAATGTAAAGCCTGTAACCATGGACCAAGCTTCAAGGTGAGATATTGTGTTCTGTAATAGCCTCTCTGCTGTGGCTTTTGAACAGGATGTAATATATATATATATATATATATAGCAAAATCATCAACCAATAACCTACATGAAACAGGTAGGAAAGCGTTTTGAATAGCTGCTTACGGTGACACTAAGTGGTCAATAGAAGAACTTCCTTGGCTGAAACTGCATTGTTCAGGATATAGAAGGCCATGTCTCTCTAAGTACCATGTGAGTTTGCGGTTGACCATTCTCTCCATCTCTTTACATAAAACGCTTTTCAAAGAGATAGGGTGGTAGCTTGAGAGGCTTGCTCTGTCTTTACCAGGTTTAAGTACTGGTATGACAAAGGATTCTGACCAGACCGAAGAGAAAACTTTTGAAGCGAATAGACTGTTATAAATACACAATAGGTGTTGTAGTGTGAATTAGGAAGGTGGGAAGGTATACTGAGATGAATATTGTCAGGTTCAGGGAAGTGTCACGTGAGTTTTTAAGTGTGTGTGACAACTCGTTGAATGAAAATGGAGCGTTTAATTCACCAACATTTAACAATAATACTTCCATGTGCAATTTGTATCTGTGAAATTCATCACTGTAAGATGATGTGAGGGACACAGAATGGAAACAATCTGCCAAGTTACTTGCCACTGCAGAATGTAATGTAATGAATTCTTCTTCATCAATGAGTCTGAGAATAGGTTTTATTGGTAGTCCGCAGATTGTACGGATCTTTTCTCAGACAGCAGAAATGGGAGTGGTGTATGAGATGGTGTCCACGTATTTCCTCCTAGCATCTAAAAACACTCGATGACTTACTGCTCTAGCCTTATGATACAAATCTATATGTTTATTTGTTGATCTGTGCAATGTCTGCCCTCATTTGCTAATAGCATTTTGGCAGCAATCATCATTCCAACAAGGAATGGAAGAATATATAGAGTTTCCCAATGTTTGTGAGATACATAGATTAGCACTCTCAAGTATCAGAGACGTAAAAGAGGTAAGTTCATTACCATCATCATACTGTGATGGGAAGGCCTTATGATAACCATTCCAATCTGCTTTTTCAACAATCCATCTCCGTGGTGTTTTATTAACCTCGCTGTCGACACCAAAAGCTATAATAATTGGCTTGTAGTCATTTATGTAAGGGTCATCACAAGCAGACCAATTAAGATGAGGGAGCAATTTTGATGAGCATAAGGAGAGATCAGTGTATGATAGTGTATCAGACAATGAGGACATGAATATGTATGACCCATCATTCAGTAGACAGAGGTTAAGTCTTCTCTCACTTGGTTTTCATATTTCCTTGAGAGGTGCAGAGAGATGAACCCCAGGAAGTATGGTGAGCATTGAAATCTCCTGCTATTAATGACTGTGATTGGATTTGTGTGAGGAAATTTGATATTTATAGAGCATGGAATTCAGAGTTGGTGAGAGATTCATATTGCAGATATGTAATTTAAAGGGTAATGAGCAAGGGGTCAAATTTAAAGGGTCACAGCAACTGCAGGAAGTAGCGTAGTTAGTGGTATCCTTGTAGTCGAGACCTCACCCCACATGAAAATGCCACACTGCCAATATCTCTACTATCTACAACACAGTTGTATCTCTCGCTTGTATAGCCTCTTAGTGTTACCGCATCTTTCTGTTATATATGCGTCTTGGAAGCACATTATTAATGAATCATATGCGCTCATCAATACTAACATATTCAATGTGGGACCGAAAACCTCTAATGTTCCACTGAATAATGCTCATAAATAAAGATTAGTTATAGATTATCTGATTTTTCTTTTTAAAATTTTGGGTTTTAATAAAATCCGATGCTCTGAGATCGGGCGGTATTCTCTACCATCATAAGGGCAGGTCCTCCAGTAAACCTAATGTTGTAAGAGGAGAGTTTGAAGAATGGAGTCATAGATGACAACCCACAGAGGGTGGTTGTGTGAGGTCCCCTTAACAGGGAGCTTATTTGATAGCTTAATGCCAGCTGTAATTACGCTTATCTGTACAGGTAAAACCTTGGGGACAGGAACTTTCAGGGATCCCCACTGTTGGAT
>JAAAKQ030281561.1:0-10449 GCA_010016005.3 Zanna intricata | reverse complement strand
ATCCACCCATCTGATTTTTAACATTCTCCTATAACACCACATTTCAAAAGCTTCTAATCTTTTCTTCTCAGGTACTCGTTCTTTGTATAGAAAAATGTAAAAATATTTTAATGTTAGCTATTTATTTTTATAATTTTAATTAGTAATAATAATAATAATGATTTTTTTTTTTTTTTTTTTTTAATAATTTTTTGATGGCCTTCATATCATCCCTTATAGACACTACCCTGACCATCCACATTATCCCTTACACCACTATTAAAGAGTATCTACACTAAACAGGGAAGTTGAATGACCTAACTATTGTAGAAGCAAGTGTAGTAGGACAGTTGAAAACCTTAAATTACTACACTTAACCAATCAGCAAAGAGATATTAGCAACAAAACTATTTGGAAAACAAATTACTCGCCTAAAATACATAAAAAAAGAACATGATAAAAGACATAATAAAGTTGTTATTTCAAAAAAAAAAAAAACACAAAGAAATTATACTATAGGAATAAAAAAAAACATACAACAAATTTTAGTTTTGATTAAATATCTAATTTAAAATTTTGTAACCAATATTTATTATTTTTTATTTAATTTTATAAATTCAAACTGAATATAAGCAGAGTAAAGCGGTACCACACTCTCTTCTTCAGAAAATCAAACGTAGTGTTGCATATAAACATGCAAATCAAGTAAAATTAAAATAATCTAATTTGTAAGGGTGATACTGAATGTACAAAGATTTAAGAAAAAAAATAATAATACTAGACATCAATTTATCCTAGATGAGGAAATAACATTTTTTTTTTTAATTTAAACAAATGGGGTGAAAGATAAAAGTTCTTGATGAAGACAGACTTTAAAAAAGAATTTTATAATATTATATATTAACAGTATTATTAACATTTAAAAAGTTATGTCACTTATTTGAAATATCATAATAACATTAACATTTAATGAGTATGTTTGTTAGCTACCTTAACCAAAAAAAAAAAAAAATTTTGGCAACTTGACACAAGATACAAATTACTGCCAAAACTGGAATAGCCATTCCTAAGAATGTATCTCATGTCAGTTTTTCTAGTAAACTTGAGAAGTGAAGAAAATCGTTATGCCAAATCCACTTAAATGAGTTATGCTAAATCCACTTAATATTAATCATATTAAGTGTTAGCCTTAGCGATACAAGAGCCAGTTTCACATTATTTACCACAGAAACCAAATGTGTAGTAAACATCAATCAGAGAAAACAACTCTAGTGCTTCTTGTACCTGAGATGCTTTATTTGGTTACTGCCATGTAGGAACTGGAACAGATAGTCTCATGCAAAAAATTGATATTTAAACTCCTTCTGTTACTAATCAATTATAAACACACAACACAATTAATTAGGTAGGATACATATATTACACTGACAGACAAAAAAAATTTTTTATGTTTCTCTAAGGGTGATATCATTTCTTGAATTGGTTTTTTGTGTACATTAAATATCTGTAAATACAATTTTTCTATCACCCGTAATTTAAAATAAATAATGCGTAAAAAAATAATAAAGGAAAAATATAGTTAAAATCTGTAAAATATATAATATTGCATGGCCACCTATATTAGAATGATTTCGCTCTTCATTTATAAATAGCCTCAAGTACATCCCAATTAATGTCCAACAGTAATCGGCTAGCATGTTAGTATTCCATTTCCCTTTATACAGTCACCGAAAAGTCTTGGTTTTTTTTTTTTTTTTTTTTTTTTACCTCCGGTACCACAATTAGGTTATATCTTCAGAGTATAAGATGAACGAATTGTAGCGTATGTGAAAAATGTCATGACTGACCGGGATTCGAACCCGGGACTTCCGTATGAAAAGCCGAGACGCTACCACTCGGCTACAGAGGCCGGCAAAATGTCTTGGTGGAAACAGTGTTCGTCACTTATGTCTCCGAGCTTTTCGGGGAAATAAATCCAGACGTGATTGAAGGAAATGTATTTTCAAAGACATATTATATCCAGCTGTGTATGAAATAAGAAGTTGATTAACAGTATCGTGACAATTGTCGGATTTATGTTTGCCGAGAAAATTTTTGTAAACATCTTTAAAGCTGTACTTTCTACATTATATAACATACTCGATGTTAAATACATCATATTTGACCGATTCTCTTATTTTAGGACCAACAAATATTCCTTCTTTAAATTTTCCTTCGCTTACATTCAGAAATTTCTGCTTGATGTACAAAAATTCGGGATTATCCTTCTTTATTGCTATTAAAAAACTTTTCATTACTCCTAGCTTGATATGAATAGGGAGTAAAAATATTTTTTTAGGTTTAACTAAGGTTCGTGAATAATATTTTTCCCGTTGGAGTTAAATTGTCTCGTTTCTTCCACTCTTTGGTAACGTAATGTTTATCCTTAGCTCGGCTGTCCCATTCGCAAAGAAAACACACGCACTAAACTGCATGCCTAACAAATTAGCTATAACTTTTAAATCACCACATATGCCCAGCTATGTTTTTTGTATGTATCTTTTTTCATATTGTATGTATCTTTCAAATTAATACCATAAACGATTGGTATCGAATTATATTTGTTACTGTTGTGTAGTAGAACCTCTTTTAAACTATACTTGGACGAATCTATGAAAAGGCGACATTCCTCGGGTTTATGAACTTGGGCTAAGTGCAACATAAGCTTATCAATATTTGTGCGATAAACCAAATTATTATTGATAAAGTACTGAGAAAATTCTTTTTGTCGGCTTTGAAAGCCCAAAATTTTTGTATTTTTATGAAGTAAATTCCAACCTTGCAGTCTTCATCTTAACAGTTCTGCTTGACTTTTTGATAAATTTAAATCCCTAACCGAGTCATTTAATTCACCTTGTGATATAAAATGTGCTTTATTCGGAAGATAATTCAAAATAAAAATCATTGTTGTCTTCTCCAGTACTGCCCGATTCTTCATCGCGGCTTTCGAAACATACATTCACAGGTGGCTCAGGAACCGGAATAATTTCACTAAAAGTTACAGACCCGATTGCAGATCGCAGTAAAGGATATTTTACAGTATGTTTAGATGCCTTTCAGCCATCCTCTTAAATATACAGAACAATTAATGCATACTATATGAGGAACCCACTTTCTTATCCTGATCACCATTTTTTACATCGAAAGTGCAAATGATATGCTTTTTTAATTAAAGATGTAATGTTTTTTCTATTTGATTTTACGATAAACTTACCACGTATATAACAAAAGAGATCCACATCATTTACTTAATTTTGAGGCATTATGTCACTGCACTGTTAACAAACTTAAGACGTAACAAAATTAATTCATTCCTAAACCGAGTGCTTAATCCAAAAAACACAGCTGTGTTTTCGGCTACACGTTTTGACCTGCACAGACATGATTAATCTTGTCCATGAAGGCTCACTTTACAGTATTAGATATGATATGCGACTATGATATGATTTAATTCTTTGTATACAATACAAACTACTCACTCAAAACATTCTTACACATCCATGAACATAGGTATGGATGTTTTGAGTGTGTGGTTTGTATACATGGTTGAATGGGTTCTTTGTCTTTTGTTTCAGATTTGACGGGTGAGAAGATGTCAAGTTTCCGAAGTTGTCGGACAATACCCCTTCCCCCCCCCCCGATACAGCGTTATGCTTAATTTCGGGGCCGGTCTCGCGACGGGGGAGAGTGGGGAGGGAGGTTTAGTCGGCACGGGGCGGGGTAGTTACGCCCAACAAACTCTTGGCGGAGCCTGTTAGCCTGTTAGCTAGCCCGAGACGGATAGCGTCCTGGGTCCGAGCCCTACACAACCTCGCGAAGACCCCGCAGTGGCGTGCGTAAATGGCATTAATTATCATCGACAAAAAAAAAATTCTTTGTCTGGTATTGTTTATTTATAGCTTAAAAATTATGTTAATAAAGTTAAATAATTAAAAAATGAGCTAACAAAATACAGTATAGGAGCTTACAATGCTAATAATATGTTGAAAAATGAAAAAATCCTTTAATTATTATTTAAAGTTTTTCAAAAATGGTGGGTGATAGAAAGATTTTTATTCATATTCGTTTTCAGCATAAAAAAAAAAATTAAAATCATGTATCAAATGTTAGGAAACAAAAATTATGTTTATCAGTGTTATCAACTAAATAATTGAACAATATTTGAAATAATAAATTAGTAAATTAGTGTGAAGAAGTAATTTAGATTTAATATAAAATTTTTTAGATAAATTGATGAAGATTTGTGCATATGTGTATTTATGTTGGCTTGTTGTTGTTGTTTAATCTTCTCTGGACCTCTTTAATAAATTTTCTTTAAACTTGATGAACAGGTACTTCCTTCGTGGGGAGAAAAACCAAGTTCATAAATTTAAAAAATGTAGTTGAATACTGTTTAGTCAATATAAAAAAAAATTAATTTTCATGAATAAGTATTCAACAACTGTTTAATACCTATAAATGAAACTTAGTTCATTCAAATCAATCTTCAACCTTGTGATATCTACAACTCCCCTCCTCCCCAAAAAAAATTCTGATATAATTTAATGAAATTTTATTTTTTTCAAATTGATCAGGAATGTTTTACATTTTTACAAAAATTGTTAATACGGAGTGTGTGGATGTGTCGGCTAAAATAAAATTTCAAATTTTTACTGGGGCACTTCAGGAAAAATCTTCTCTTAGAAAAGTTAAATTTATTTTTATCAAGATCACAAGTTACCAAACATTTTTATTTAATATTCACCCTCTCTCAAAAAAATTACTTTATATATTATTTTCTTTTTTTTAGCTGCATCTTGCTTCAGTAAAGTAGTTAATAGGATTGTTTTTGCATCAACATTTTCTTTATCAATAGACCTTCAAACCACTATAAAAGTTTTTACCCATTCCACTCCAAAGGTTTGTGGTAAAAAAACATTTTTTTAATATTTAAAAAAGTTATTTTAAATGTAAATCCATCTCGTAAGTTACCAGTTATATTTAAAATGTAAAAATCTTTTTTTGAATAGTCCTTACTCTTTTCTGTTTAGCCTCCAAAACCACCGTAAGATAGTACTTCAAAGGATGATATGTATGAATGTAAATAAGATGTAGTCTTGTACAGTCACAGGTCGACCATTCCTGAGAAGTGTGATTAATTGAAACGCAACCACCAAATAACATTAGTATTCAAGATCTAGTTTTCAAATCCATATAAAAGTCTTTACTAGGATTTAGAATTCCTTGAAAAACAAACAATTAGCTAAAAGTTTTCATCCCTTGCTTCTTGATCGCGGAGTAGCCGGGAAAGTTTGCCGACTTTTTTCCCAGTATAATAACAATACTAATGAAGTGATTTATATTACTGTGTATATTTATGCTCCAATCTAAAAAAGTATTTATAACAAACTGGTCATTTTAATTCATTCGCCAAACCAGATCCGGAAATTTTTTCACACATAAATACCTTTTGTTTATAGAACAATTTATGTTACAATCTTCCCTTTTTCAAAACCTTATAAATATATTCATAAAAAATTAATTTGGTAGAATGCTTCTTGTTTCCGTCACCTCCAAATAAATTTATTATATCATTAAACAGCCGTAAGAAAACTTACAGTTTCAGAACTGCAAGTGACGTGAAATGGAACTGAAAGCGAAGATGTCGGGGGATATTTTATACCCATATTCATTGCAGAACCGTAAACAATCTATTTATGTGGCTGGTATTTCATTTTTAATGGCAGTTGCGTATTATTTATTTTGATTGTTTCTTATGTATAATTTGATTTGATTTTTTTTTCTTTTGTTTAACCTCCGGAACCACAGTCAAGTAAATCTTCAAAGAATGAGATGAATGAATTGTAGCGTGAGTGAAAAATGTCATGCCTGACCGGAATTCAAACCCGCGATCTCCGGATGAAAGGCTGAGAGGCTACCACTCCGCCACGGAGGCCGGCAATTTGAAGTAATTTTATTTAGGACTAATAGAACATCTTTTTTATCATGTCAAAAAAAAACCTTGTTAATTCTTTAGACATTACTATTTTTTACTTTTACCTAAATCCAAGTAATACATAATCATACAAATATTTTTTTTGTAGTACTTGCAATTAACTAATATTTAAGATATTCTCCATCAAAAATTCCTCTACACTGATGAATAATAAAGTTCATAAAAGGAAACCTGAATAATTAAAGTTAAATTTTCAGAGATAAGGATATAATCAAAGTGATAACATTACTATAGAAGAGAGTAGTTAATGATATCTTTTCATTTACCAAAGTTGAAAATAAAGTTCAGTTTTCATTGGTAGTTACTCTTGTAATGAATTTGTCAATTCTATATAGCTTGCAAGAGTAGTGTATTTTATCCATTCAAAATTTGTTTATAGCGAAATTGATTTATACAAACATGGCTTATGCTGATGTTATTTTGGAACTTAAAAGGGTGATAATGGAAATTTGCTGTTTAGATGTTCGTAATAGAGATGACGCATCAAGAATTTCTAGATATTTTAATAGTGTGGAAAATGTTTGCAATAATATTAATTTGCATAGAAAATTAATAGCCATTTATAATAATGTTAAGGAAGTTGGAGATGAAATTTTGGCTATTTTCCAAAATATACAGAGGTACAGGCTTCATGAAAAATTCATCTTATATGAAAGTCTTTTACATGTTACTAATGATCAATATAGAAAAATTATTTCTTTCTCTTATGATTATAATGTTCTGGGATCAATGTTACTTAAAAATGCTGTAATAGGAGGTGACTGGGGTGAAGAGGTTACTAGACTCTTAAACCAGTGTCCTTTGATTCCTGACGAATATAAATTGTACTGTGATGCAATACATAAACTAGGTGATCTTAATTCAAAAGCTATTATGTTTTATAATGTTCTTAAAGAAATTGTTGACTGTTATAGGCTTCCAGACCATAAAGAAGTTTTACGTAGCATGATTTTAAATATAGGTACGTTTAATGTTAAAAATGTTGAAGAACGAAGAGAAGTTATGGAATATTTAACAAATCATGGAAAGGAAATAGATCTAACGATAAATAACCATATTGAAATAATGAGTACAATAAAACTTATTGGTTGGCATGGAATGAATACTTACTATGAAGCATTGACTGAATTGGTAAGACCAATAGTAGATTCTAAAACATCAATTTTATTAGATAGAATAATCTTTCGTAGTTGCTGCAGAGAACTAAGAGTCCAGCATGCATTAACTCCAGACGAAAGAAGAATGATTGTAACTTATTTTGAATTTTTTGGAAAATTTCTCTTACCGAAAGAATATATTTCATTAATGAAACTATATCATGAAACTGAAGGAAAAGAAGTAACCAGTTCAGCTTATAGGTTTCTATTTGAAAGAATTCATGTACTTATTAAAAAACTTGAAAAATTTCCGCATGGATATAATAATGAACATTTTAGAAATCCAAATGAATGACAAAATCATTGTGCATGTGTTGTTTCTGTTTTATAATCTGGATGGCATCAACATTAGTTATATGTTAGCTAGCTATGAACTGAGTTGTAGATAAAAATTGCAGCTTATGATGTAAGTAACTGAATTTTGTATTTTATGATTTTTATTTATGCGTTTAGTTAGTTTCATTATAGACCATTTTATTTTTATTTTAGTTGTTTTCGATTTAAAATTAAATAATTACATAAAATAATCAAAGGATATAACGACTGTAATTTTTTTGTAATTATGCTGTATTTTTTAAAATAATTTTCTTTGTTTTTTTTATATTTATTGAGACCATTTTTAAGATATACAATGGGTGGTAAGAGATTTTAACATATTCAAAATAGATTTTAGCATCTAAATTAATAACTTAAAACTTACTTTACTTAAACATAGGAATTAAATTATTTTAAGAAAAATTTTTTGTATTTAATACTTTATAAGTCTTTTAACTAATTCTTTTTGTGATAAATTTCAATATGTTCAACCACCTGACAATATGAAGTGTTTATCCATTAGAAGGCACAGCATACTTTAAATTGTGCTAGATAGTCTTAAAAAAGGGTTACACTTTTATTAAATGTATATTTTTTGTTATTTGTTATCCTGCTCACGCTACCAAAATTATTGCAATAAATAAAGTAATTATTTAGTTTGTGAAATAGATCACAATTTACATGTTACACTCATGTTTTATTTTTTTTTTACCTAATTGAAGTAATGAATCTAAGTTGAAATTTCCTATTACGTAACTTACTTAGGAAACTTTCTATTGTCTTAGTTTAATAATAATAATAATAATAATGATGATGTATAATTGAATAATTTTTAAACGAACTGTAATAAAAATTTATTATTACAAAAATAATAAATCTATATAACTAATTTAAAATCAATCTAATGGCTACCTATTTTTAACTAACATTATATATTTTTTTAACATATAATTAATGTTATTTAATATAATTAATTGCTAGTGTTTTTTTTTTAAATTACAATAAATAGTATGTAATAAATTACAAATGACGGGGCAGTGTTGATACACATCATGAACAAATTTTGAAGTGATGTATTTAACATGATAAGAAGAGATGTGTAAATGTAATAATTAACTAAATTGAGTACTTACTTTACATGTCTTTGGGATAAAGTACATTATATATTTATACAGAAGATAAAATGTACACACACACACACACACACACACACATGTTATATATATATATATATGTGTATATATATAACATGTGTGTGTGTGTTGTAATTTAAAAAAAACTGTATTTATTGTACTTATTTGTACTGTGTATTTGTTTGTTTTGAAGAATTTTTTGGTAAACAACCCACTTTTTACATTTGTTCAATATTTATTACTTTATTAGTGACAGTAATGGCAAAAATTTTAAAGCAATTAGAAAATCCATTTATTTGTTATTAGAAATAACATCTTCTATCTAATAACAATACATCTTCCATGTAAAATATTTATATCAATTTTAATTTGTAACTTTTAAACCATTTTTCATAGTGGAACATGTATGTGCCGCTTGGTCTATAGCATTAAAAAAAAAATAACAAAGTTTTTTCTATAGACCTACTGGCACATATAGGTGCCCCTAATAAACAGCTGTTTTCCACAAACTGAGGAAGAGAATCGAATAAAAGTTCGGATAAACATTTTAATTGAATTTTATTAAGATTCTAATAATAAAAAGTGATGAGAGAAATGTATAAAACTGTAAGATTGGAAAACTACTTACACTTTTTATTTTAGAAATTGCAATGAAATTATCTTTATTTTTTGTGCCATTCTCCAAAACAGTCCGGCATACACAATCTAAAGCTTTTCTTGTCATTATCTTTGCAAACATTGCACATATAAAATGTGGGTTTCCATTTCTTTTCAACACAAGTGATAATATTTTAATATTTTTATATGATAATATTTTATAACCTCCGGAAGCACAATTAAGTACACCTTCAGAGGGATGAAATGAATGAATACTAGTGTGTGTGAAAAATGCCATACCTCACCGGGATTCAAACCTGGGACCTCTGGATGAATATATCTTGAGATAAGTAATTTAATCTCATCACCTCTCTTTTGCCATCTCACTGTAGATGGGTTGCAAAAAATTGAATCTATGCTGCGATAGAGGAGTTTTCAGTGTTTATTATTTCTTTGTTTGAAGCTGTGTATCATTTAATCAAAGCAATAGGTGATTGCTAACAGAATAATTCGATTTATTCATTTCAGGATCTATGTGTGAATATAAAATCTTGTTTTCAAAAATTCAACAAATTTTCATATAAACAGAAAAAATTTTTTTTAATGAATTTTCATTTAAACACTTACAAAAAAAAACATTTAATTATTATTAAATTTTATACGACACACCAGAAATCTGAAACATTTGTTAATCAGCAACTCATGAAGATATGAATAATATTGATCTAGTAATATGAGTAATAAAGGGATTTTTACCCTATCCTAATATTTTCATGTAAGATTGTTGAATTAATAACTACATAAATATTTGATGTTAATAAAAACTAATATTTCAGCAACTGTGTAACCGTCCACTTTATTAAAGAATTATTGGATCATATCTCATTTTCAGATGAAATAAATTTAAATTAAAAAATATGTATATGTAAATTAATAGGCGTAAAAAGAAGTCATATGGTGTCCACATCAGGTTTTTTTTATGTTGTATTGTACTGCAGTATCTTTTATAAAGTTTTGGATTTTTAAAATGTTGCTTTAACAATAGAATAATCTATTTCTGAAATCCAATTGCATTTAAAATATATTTCAGGCCCTCCCTGAAATATAGAACTTAATAAAGAACAGGCTCTTTATTGTGGTTGGTTATTTATGTAACTACTCTCTTTTATCTGTTTAGCCTCCGGAACTACCGTTAAGGTATTACTTCAGAGGATGAATGAGGATGATGTGTATG
>JAAAKQ030281539.1:0-10449 GCA_010016005.3 Zanna intricata | reverse complement strand
TTCTTATTTTTAGATATAGAATCCGTTTCCGAGAGATTGCCGTGCAGTTTTGATACACCCTGTATATATATATATATGTATACATGCAATTTATATTATATACATTTAAATTAATTAGCAGATTGATAATTAGATGATTTAAAATTAATGTAAATTTAATATTAATTCTCTGTCTATATGTTCAAAACTAGAGAGAATATTTAAGTATTAGAATTTAATAAACACTAATGGAGGAAGCTTTAAATATCCCCTATGTTAATTAATGCTTTTAGGTACTTATAAACGTATTAGGAAAATAAAGTTATTACATTTGTAACTTAGTTTATATAAATTGTTTCCTACTTTATACAAATCGTTATACAAATTTTTTTTTTCTGATCGATTTCAGAACTGATCTCATTTCTCAATTTATCTCAATTTTTTTTTTTTTTTAATTTCTTATTTTTCAATACTAATTTTCAAGTGATAAAAATCTAGAACCTAATGAAATTTTTTAATGTTAAACAATCATTATTAATACGTATAAATTAAAAGTAAAAATAAACACATAAAACTTAATATAAAATAAGTATGAGACTATAGCACAGTACTACAGGGAAGTGAAAACGTTATACTATATTAACGTGAAACCTTTAAAGAAAATACAAAGAATGTTGAAACTAATCTAAACATAAATTCTTAGAAAATGGCTTAATAGGTTTACATATACATATATATAGAACATTCATGGAATTAAATTTTGGTAAATTCTTTTAAAAAAAATAGGTTTAGATTTTAAAAATTAAAACATTCAAAAACCGGCCTTCGTGACGGAGTGGTAGCGTTTCGGCCTTTCATTCGGAGTTCCCGGGTTCGAATCCCGGTCAGGCATGTCATTTTTCACACACGCTACAATTCATTCATTTCTGAAGACATACTTAACTGTGTAAAAAAAAAAAATTTTTTTTTTTTTTTTACTTTTATTTTTAAAAATGAGGTCGTACTGAAATTTTAAAAAATTATTTGAGACAGAATAACTAATTTTTTATAGTGTTTGACCTGAAAAATCGAATAAGTTTTAAAACCGTATTTGTAGTAATTTTTTAGAAATCTTGAATGAGAAAGCTAATAAATTGGGGTAAAAAACACCGTTTTTTATGTTTGACATATTTTGTTAAATTATTAGTAATAAACACATAAAACTTTTAAATAAAATTTGTAGAGAATTTAAATCTGAACAAAATCATGTAAGATAAGTTGAATAAAACAAAAAAAAAATTAGAATTGCTCAACTAGATGTTAACAACAGTCCAAAATCCAAAATTTCAACATTCTACGGCTAATAATTTTTGAGTTATGCGAGATACATACATACTTACAGGCGTACGTCGAAATTAGTCAGAATGGATTCAGAGATGATCAAAACGGATATTTCCGTTGAAGTCTGAAAACCGACATTTTTTGCGATTACAATACTTCCTTGTACATCTGATTCAACAGGTGTATAAGGAAGTCATATGATGTCCACATCAGATTTTTTATAAAAAGGAGGTTTTATGGAACTCGACTTAAGAATTTTTTTTTATAATTTCTGACTGTTTCTCCGTTTTTAAAATTCTGATTATTATTGAGAATGTTATATAGTTATTTATGTGCATAGGTATTTAGGTATTATGTGAGCTATCAAGCAAAGGGATCAAAAGGAACCCAATTTTTTATCACTTTTACTTTAAATGCAATATAGTTTTGATGGCTAAAACAGCGTTGGGTTCAAGAGATCGATAAGAACCCGAAATTATAACTACAAAATTTTATTTTTTTCTCAGTAATTCTTTTTAAGCACATAATTTTACGGTAATTTTATGGAAAGTTGGTTTAATTGGACCCAAAAATTTTACTGAAAAATTTGAAATTTTTAATTTGAAATTTTTTCCATTTTGAAATTTTACATCAAATAAATATTCTCAAAATAGTATTAAAACGCCCTACGGCGTATTTATAATAAAAATCTCTCGAAGGGCAAAGCAGAGACAGTTCCAACATTATCGTCTTTCTTCCTTTGTTATTTTCCATATAATTATTATTATTAAAATAAAAAGAAATAGTGTCAATGAGTTATTTACCCCTCTAGCTTTAACATTAAAACAATTTAACTTTTTAAAAAATAATAATAAAGAAAAAATTTTCATTATTTTTAATCTTTATAAAAAAATGTTTGAACATTTAAAAAAAAAACTATATCTTTTAAAATGAAAATTATATTTAACTTAATACTCTATTTAGGATGAATATATTTTAACACTAATATGACGTATGACCTCCAACAAATCGTTGTACAACAGCAGGTAATGTGAGTTCACATACATATTTCATGAGATTGATGTCGCTTACAATATGTACATCTTGTAGACTCTATGGTAATTTCCCTATAAGCGTCGACAGATTCAGTTCAATATTGAATCTGTTCTGCTAATCACAACTTAGTAACCAAACATTAGCCGTAGGTTACTAAAGTTATAACTTATTACTTAACCGTTTAGCTGAATTGATAGTACGATTCATATTTGAATTAACGTTATTATTACTAATGTAATTAACAAGTGGTTGAATAGCTTGTTTTTTATTTCCTTCTCTGAAGTAAAAGAAGTGTGATTGCGAAATATTTCAGTTTTCAGATTTCATCGAAAATATCCGTTTTTACCATCCCTGAATCCATTTTGACTAGTTTTGGCGTATGTAATTTTAGTGTACGTATGTACACACGTATCTCGCATAACTCAAAAACGATTAGCCGCAGAATGTTGACATTTTTTATTTAGGACCCCACTGAACCAAAAGTGTTCAGAAAGGCCCAAAATACCAAAAATGTTCAACCGGTACTTATTAGAACTTAGTAATAAGTTCTTAGTACTTAGTACTTAGAAATAAGCGGTACTTATTTTCACTGTTTTCAGAATTATAGCCAAATAAAATTTTAATTAATAAAATACTTGGATCTTACAAGATAAGTCACATTGAATCTATATGACTTCATTTCTTTTTTCTTTTTTTTTAATTTATTTTTTTAACTTATTTTTAATTTAAATATATTAATTTATTAATAATTACTAACTCAGATTGCAAAAAAACTTTAACAATATATAATAATTCAATAATAACAATAAAAAAAAAAAATATGACAAAAAATCAGAAGTTATTAGTGAAATAAAATTTTGTGGACTTTAAAGACATGTATATATAATTTAATAGGCATTATTACATATGTATATATATAATAAATTTGGTGAAACATCTGATTATTTATTATTAATTGAAAATTATAATTTAGAATCTTATTATTTTTGGATTTTCGTTCATGTGGTGTCCAAATCAGATTTTTTTTTACACAGGTCGGCAGTTATCAATTCCTATAAGTACATGTTAAATCATTTGAAACAATCTTTGTTATCTAAATATTAGTTATATTTTTTAGGAGATTTAATTTTTTTTTCCTTTAGCTCAAAGGATAGCTAAAATGATTTTATTACGATCTGTCTTACGTAGATTGTCCTGAGAATTTTTTTCTTCCACGCGCTAACTTCGAGGACAAAAGTAGTATATATTTAAATATTGATAATAAGTTGAGGAAAAAAAAAGAAAGAATAAAAAAAAGAAGTCCAGAAAGATACTGTCCATCAGAACAGAGTATGGTACAAAAGTTCCATGAAAAAAACGTGACAGGAGTTTACGAGATAAAATTAGAGAAAAGTTGACGCCGGCAAAAACTGATTTTTGCTGTCGGCTAAGGTTAATTTAAATAATTATTTCCATGAATCTTTAAATTTTTAACCCAATGGGCTAAAAATCAACTACGTAGCAAAATTTGGTTGCTTTTATTCGGTTTGAATACTAGACAGTGGATACCAACTTTGAAGGTTCTGTGTACTTTGAAGGTTGGAGTTCAATTAATAACATCTCTGAGGCTGAGTCTATTCAAGACTATTCCTCATTTACATGTCATTCATATCATCCTCATCTCAATGGCCGTAGAGGGTGGTTGCTTATTGTTTACTAACTGAACAGATTCCAACTTATACAATAGGAAAATGAAATAAAAAATCTTAAGACAATGTATTTATATTATGTTTAATTTTTAATTTTTTTTATTATCAGCCTATACAGTTTACTTTTAGTATTAATTATATATTTAAAAAAATCAGCTTCGAAATAAAAACTTAAAAATTAATTAGGTATTTTTTAACCTTTTTTAATTCCCTTGCTACCTCATGTAATGTTTTTAACAACAGCCACAACTGGAAAGATAGAATTTTAAGAAACTATAACCGTTTTTAAATTGTTAAATTAAACCAAATGAAATCCCTTTTTTAAAGGATACAATAGGGTTTCATATGAAAAAAAATTAACGTTTAAAAAAATTTGATATAATAAAAAAGGGTTCCATTCAACCCGTTTTTTCTGAAGCTAGAAGTTTATTTACTGAAATAATTATTTACTTAAATAAATTAATCCAATTCGGTTCAATTAAATTCAACAAGACTAAATAAATAGATTTAAAAAATCAGTTTATTAAAAAAAAAAATACTGATCAGTGCTGAAAAATTGTACGAAAATTCGAAATGGAGACTAAAGGCTAAGGTATATCATATATCTCAAAATATTTATTGTAAATTTCAACATTTTTGACCAACGGATTTTCGATATGTGAAGCAAAATTTATATAAGTGTTAAACATCCTCAAAATACCCTTAAATCCTATCAGTTAAAACTTTTGAATTTTAAAAAAATTATTTGCTTTCATAGTTCTAAAGCTCAATTATCTAAGACCTTTGTAAAAAAAAAAATAAAAAAATTTACAGTGACAAAAACTACCCCTTCCTTTTTTTAATTTTGTACAAAATGTAACGCCATTAACGCCTCAAATACATTAATTTTTATTAACCTTTTTCGAAGAATTTAAACAAAACACATCCCGATATAATAATCAAAACTACTGGCTAACGCACGTTCCGGAAATTTATACATCTTCCAGAAATTTATATTAATGTTTTTTTTTTGTTTTTTGACTCCTCCTGACACCAGCCTTATGACGATCCCAGTCGCTACACCGCTCCCACCGTTCCTAGCCTTGATGGGGTATATCGAGATCGTCTTTTAGACCCTCTAAACCTATAATATATCGTGTCACAGTCATCAGTTTGGCCTCTCTCAAGATTCCACCGATGCAAAATTCTCGGCAGACATTTCCAAACGTATTGATACAACTTCTTATGGCTTCTTCAAACCACAACCACTTACCATAACTTAAAACCCTCAACTTTCAAATTAACCGATTCCCGGAAGCATGATCCCAACGCCTTCCTCTAACATCAAAGATTTCAAACAGTTCCCCCTATCTAACTTTAATTAGAATATACTCTCAGATCATTACTTGAATTTTTAAATACCAAAAATAATGTTCTCATTATAGCAAAAAAATCAAGTGTTAATTACAGCAACGACAATTTGATTCTATAATTAAATTTACTCAAAGTCCTCTTGATTTACTCAAAAAAAAAAAAGAAAAAATTTGCAAATTTAATAAGCTTGCAATGAAAACATAACCTGTCTCTCTCTGTCCTGGTCCACTTTCGGGAAACGATATCAATGCCTACATCCTCCCATATCGCATCTCCAACACTGAAATCTCAACACATCCTCACCTAATCGAAGCTCAATGCCATAACGCCTATCTTGATGAAGTAAGCACCATATTACTACATATTATGGCGGTCCATATTACTACAGTAGCAATTGAGCTAAACCCAGAAAAGTGATAAAAATATTTTTAAATACAGACCTTTGTAATGATTAAAATTTATACGTTTGTAAATCAGTCATTATTGATTTTCAAAAATATTGAAATCATAATCAAAATGTTCAAAAATGTTCTGATAGGTTAATATTTTGAGCCTTCCTCTCTCAACATACAATCTATCTATGACATCTTTCTTTTTATGATATCTGAACAAACAACTTTCTTTTTCCATTCTTCATTTCTTACTTTATCAATCCAGTTTATGTTTTTTTTTTGTTTTTCCCCTATAACCATATTTCAAAAACTTTCAAGTATCTTCCTTCTTATTTCTGATTTATGTTTCCTCTCTGAATTTGTCCACTCTATATAAAATAATTTTCGAACTATTAAAAAATTTCGAACCAATAATCGTAGTTATTAATTCTTCTAAATATTATTCCTCTATTTTATATTTTGCTTGATATATCTTAAATATAGCTTCTTTTCAAAATAATTGTATTTATAACGTATTTAAATGATTTTAACAGCTCAAGTTTCTTTCACGCCACCATATATACAAATATATGTCTTCTTTAATAACACCGATAATCTTTTATTTATCAACATTTCATTTTCATTTGACATTTTTTCAATCCTTATTTAGAATTCTTTAGACTTTACAATCATAGTCTGATCATATTTAATACTCTTTACTCTTTAACCTTCAACTTTTATTCAATCAGCCCATATAACTGTGTTGTTACATTCAGTAAGAATACTTAGCAGTAAAGAAGTACTTATTTACAGTGAATAAGTATTTTACAGTGAATTTTGTTATATTATTTAAATAATATAGTTAACTAAATATTAATAGGAGCTACTTTTTATCTTCCCAGCTAGACATATGTTTATTAATTTTAATTACATAGATATACCGGAGTATCGAATTTTTTTTTTTTAACTTATTACATGTTCCTAATAAAATTCCTTAAATGCTTACGTAACATTAAACAAAATATTTATAATCAAATATTTAGGTATAATAAAGCAATTTACTAATCTATACGTTATGTCATTATTTTGAAGACGAGAATGTTAACAATTCATGAAGACTAGGCAGTGATATCAATTTGCCTCAGGTGCAGTTACGAGTTGAAGTTTTGTCATTACTAAAGTAATTATACACATGATATAATTATATCTACTTGTAAATAGATTAGGTTAGATCTAAGCTACACACACACATATATATATACATACATACATACGCGCGCGCGCACGCGCACACACACAAACACACACAAGGTGAAATTGTGATGAGAATTAGATGAGATTTTACTTTAAATGAGTCAGTTTGACTGACGATTCGGAAACTAACTTATGACTACATCCACTTAATAACTTGCAAACTTACTATAAGCTGCTTAGTAATAAATTTTATCTAAGATTACATTTATTTAAATTAGATTACATTTGATCGTATGTTGAAATCATGTGAAATATTGTTGTAATTTTTTTTTCTTTTTTTAAACAGCCAGGTTAGATTTTAAATTAAAATTTTAAGTTTGATTTCCTATAGGAAAAGAAAATGTGCGGTCATGTTTATCAATCATAAAGAGCTTTATAAAAAAGTTGACAAGATTTCATGGTATTTAAATAAAAGTCTAGGTTATTAAAGTTTAGTTTTATTGCTCGTCTTAAAAAATTTTTTTTTAAACATTTAAGGTAAATTTTAAACACCTTCTAAAACTAAGTAAGATTACGTTTTCACTTTTAGTAATATTCTACTACTCTCTCTCGCTTTATCTGTTTTTCCTCCAGAACTACCGTAAGGTATTACTTCAGAGGATGAATGAGGATGATGTGTATAAATTTGAATGAAGTGTAGTCTTGTACAATCTCAGGTCGATCACTCCTGATGGTCGACCATTATTCTAAAATGCTGTTAACGTAACATAACGCTTTCAATTTTTTTCCTGTTTTCATTATTTTATTGTATTTATTTTTTTTACTTTCCCTTCTAGATAGCACTACAGCAGAGCTATAATACTAGAAGGGAAAATATTATAACCGGTTAAATTTAGGCATATGCGTTTTTCACCTGATCTTGACGTTTTGACACCAAAGGAACCCAAAAAACCGGATGGAGATTTTCAGGTTGTTAATGTTCGTATGTACGTGTGTTTGTTCGGTCTTAGCAATTAAATATCTCCAAAACTACTGGACCGGTTTTGACCAAACTTCGTCAGATTACTTCTATCTGTCGGGTATTGATGGTATTAAATTTTCAACTTAAAAGGTCAAGCGGATGAGGCTGTAAAGCAAGTTCACTCTCAGCATCTTTAAAGATTTCGCTAATTAAGATCATATTTTTCTTTTGTACATTTGTTAATAATTAAAAAATAACAATATCTGGAAAATTATTTTAAAAATCACACCTCCACCCCAAAAAATGCTGTTTAGTCGTCTGCTATGTTGTGACCTCACAGATGAATGGTAGGTTAGAAGTAACAATATGAATAATATTTTTAAGTGTAGAAGAGTAACTCAGTCTGGATCTCGAACTGATCGCCCGGTTGACTTGGTAACTGGTGTGTTAAGCCTCGCAACTAACTAGTTTTCCGACCATACAAGCGAAATTTGTTCTCTGTAAGTTGTGAAATTACATTATTTTAGTTAATGCCGACCGTCGCCGCTAGCACAGCTACAGTTGCCCAAATTAAATACGATGTGTGCGCGCGCTTTTGTTGGAAACATTTAATTAAATAAAAGAAAAAATATCGTATTTAAATAAAATGATTAATACTTAATTTTAAATTAAATTGTGTGTGTAAACCATTCATCAGAAATAAACCGTCACGCGGCTAAAGCTGTGATCCGAGAAACTCCTACAATTCGTTTGTCAGGTTTCGTATTTAATAAACCAGCGATCATTATTCTAATTAGTTCCATAACCTGCATATATTTTAATGAGTAGCGCTAGAAGTCAATTAGTTGCTGTTCTTTTTGATTCCTAATTCTAATACCGTATAATTTACTAATTCCATTGGTTATGATTATGTTTTTCTTTGATCGTTTTGTAATCATTTTTAATATTCTATTTATTATAATTATATTTATCTGTCTATTATTATTACTACCACATTAAATATAAGTCTATTTGTTACTATTTGCTTGTTCGAGGGAACATGACCATTACTAAAAATTTGTATTTCTTTAATTTAACAATCGAAATTGTTTTACTTTAAAAAAAATAATCCTTTTAAAAAAAAAAGAAGCAAATTTTTATAATTTTAGTATAAAATAATTTGCATAGTTAATTATTCTGCTGTAGTATCATTTAACGTGAAGAAGCATTGTCATTTAAAATTTCGGTTACAAAATTTTATGTGACTCTGTGTGCGTGTGCGTGTGTGTACGTACTTGTTCGATTATTCTGTTAGTTTTCTTATTCCAGTAGTAATTAATGATTCATTCATAGTGTTTAAGCCATTCTTGTGCCACATTATACCACTACAAAAAATTTTTGCCCATCCCATTCCAAAGGGTCTGTGGTAACAAAACATATATTTTTCAATATTTCTTTCTTTAATTTATTTCAATTTTAAATCTACTTCGTACATTTCTCTTGCATTTAAAAAGCAAAAATCTTTATTTTTTTATAGTCCTTACTCTTTAAGTAGTTCTTTAGGGAAAAAATTAAAACCGCCTTACAAAAAAAATTATTTTTTTAAAAATTTATTTATAATTCAAGCTACATCTTCGTATTTTTTTTGGAAGAATTAAAAAGTTCCTTACTATCACTTAATTTATTTATTATCTCTGTATTTATTACTTTATTACCACTGAAATTATTTTTTAAAAATTAATTTTTGCCTATAGCTTCCCCTTGAGTATGGGAATACCAAAATGAAAACAATGTCTTTCGCAATTTCAAATTGTATTGGACAGAACCTATTTTTTTTAAACAATAAAATCATTAAGATAACTTAATACCCCTAACCGGATTGGGAACCTCCCAAATTTTTAAAATAATCCAATATTTTGTTTAACTTAGATTTTAAATTATTTAAATCCAATTTTAGTGAATATTTTTATTTATTAAAAATGCTCCCTGTGGCATAAACCCCGAAATTTTAAAAAAGTGGAAGACACAATAAGCATTTTGATTTCAAAAATTAAAATTATAATATAATCAAACAGGAAATATTGTATTCAATTTTTTTTTTTTTTTAATAATAAATTTGAGAAATAATTATAACATATAGCAGTAGTCCCAACGTTCTCTTCAAGTATAAAAAAGATATATCTTCTTTTTTGGATTTATTTATTTATTTAATTATGAATCATTGAAAATAAATATTTTTACAACAAAAAAAAACGTGAAAAAAGAATTCATAACTTTGATTATTGTGTTTCAATAAAAAAGAATTAAGTATCATAAACACACAAAAAGAGCAAAAAATTAATTGCCTACTTTCTTTAATCCACCATTAACGATTTCCTCAGTTATATATAATTAATTATTTTCACGAGTTAGAAGTTGGAACATCGCATGAAAATAAACAAGAACAAAACGAAAGTAATGAAATGTAGTAGAATTAATGTAGATGAACCACTGAACATAAAAATAGGAAGAGAGAAGATTACTGAGGTAGAAGAATTTTGTTATTTGGGAAGTAGAATTACTAAAGATG
>JAAAKQ030281528.1:0-10449 GCA_010016005.3 Zanna intricata | reverse complement strand
TTATTTGATAGAACAGAAAAACTGGATTTTGGAAGCATTTATTTTCATTTTTTTTTTTTTTTTTTTATGTGAACTGTTGAAATTTTCACGCTGTAAACGTTTAAAATAAACATTCAGTTAAAAGTAGTTCACAAAAGTTTATCTTTCGTTCTTTACAATTTGATTAATTTTATGGCTTAAAGACTAAAAGCTGAATTTTATTATTTACAGTAATGAACTAATAATTAATAAGAAATTGATAATTACATTATTTCAAACTATTAATTTTTTTTATATAATTCAATAAATTATTTAATCAGAAATAAAATTTTCTAAAGAAAAGAGGGTATAATTAAATCTAGAATTCATATATTCTATTGGTATTATATTATATTGGTCACAACAGTGCTCTTAGATTACAAATTCAAAAAAAAAATTTATTTTTATGAGTTATCTCTCCTTTAAACCAAATTATAGCTAAAAGTCATATATATAAAACTACATATGGGTGAAGACTGATTTTAGTTATATAAAACCATCCAAGAAATTTTAGACAAAATGATCAGCAGGAACAAAAAACACTTTACTGCAGACTAATCTAAAAATTCAGTTTCAGAAAAATATAAAAAATATTAATTTACCGGAGCATTGATAATGTCATTTAGACGGCTTTGCAGAGATTTCTCTTTCTGAAGTCGAATAATGAGGTAAATTTTTTCAATACCAGGGCATGATCTGAGCAGTTTTTCTAAAATTACTTTTCCCAAAAATCCAGTACTGCCTGTTATAAAAATATTTTTATCAGCATAAAATTCTTGAATATTTGGAGTACTCATATTTCCAGACATGCTTTCTTTCTTTCAACTGAAACAAGTAAAAAAAAAATCTAATTAGAAAAAAATAATGAAAAATGCACTAGTAATCTGGAAAATAAGAGAATGCACCTGAACTTAATTTCTGCAATAATTTCTCAAGAAATCATCGCAAAAAAAATGCAACATATATCAAACCAAAACTCATTTTGTACAATAGTTTATCAAGAGATCATTCAAACAATTAACGCAGCGTTTACATTATTGAGGAAAACAATTTGTGCAACCTTTTTACTTCCTTGTACGAAGTAAAGGAAGAATTGTAATCACGAAAAATTTAGGTTTTCAGATTTCAATGGAAATAACAATTTTGACTAGTTTCAGCGTAACGACTGTGCATACTTACGGATGTATCTTGCATAACTCAAAAACGATTAACCGTAGATTGTTGAAATTTTGTATTTATATCATTTGTAACATCTAGGCTTGCACATTACCTGTTGACTGCAATCGACTGAGCCAAAAATGTGCATACAGTCAGACCTATAAATAAAGCGGGGTTTCAATTTTAAAACATTTGAATTTTGAACTTCTTCTTAACTGCAATAATAAGCCCTCGTTGAGAGCTTTTCAACTGTATATCATAAGGGTACTCATTTTAGTTGGTTCCAGAGTTATAGCCAAATAAAATTTTAATTAATGAAATAATTGGATCTTATAAGGGAAAGGCTCATCGGTTCGAATCCAACTTCATATACATATATTTATTTTAGCTTTCCTTTTTAATTTAAATATATTGATTTATAAATAATTATTAACTTGTGATTTAAAAAATTGTTTAACAATAAATAATAATTCAATAATAACAATAAAAAAAAAATCAGATGTTATTAGAGAAATAACATTTATGTAAAACAAATTAAAATATACATAAATGAAGTTGGATTCAAACGATGTATGTATGGTTACGGATCGACACGTTCTCACCTACACCACATATCTACTAGCGATGTGAAATAAAATTAATATATGAACTAATATAAAATGCTAAGGAAATAGGTAGGGCCATTTTTCTTGAGTATAGCTTAATACTGAGTGTTAGTACTTTGTGATAAAGACACGTAAACAGTGTACTATTCACACAGGCAATATGGTTCAAACCAGTGTCCAAAACCTGTGCCTTCCCCTTGTTAACTACGGTAATATGGATCTTAGGTGCCTTATAATGATTTAACTTTTTATAGAAAAAGGTCACTATAGTTATTTTCTTTCAAAATTAAAAATAATTTGCTTACTTGAAGTAAGATTATTGAATTAATAACTGTATAAATATTTGATGTTAATAAAAACTAATATTTTAGAAATTGTGTAACAGTCCACTTTATTAAAGAATTGGACAATCTCACTTTCAAATGAAAGAAGTTTAAATGAAGTGCAGCAAAAAATGTCTATATGTAATTTAACAGATGTACAGGGAAGTCATGCAATGTCCATATCAGATTTTTTGTATATTCTACTTTCAACCTCTAAAATTTTGACGAAAAGTTTTTGTAGAATGTGCAATACAACGTATGTTAAAATGTGGACTCCTATCTTGACCTCACCAAGTTTCAGATCATTTCATCAAATAATTTTGGCAAAAATATTTAAGGGATTTAATCTTATTTAAGGGCTCAAAAATCATACTTCCCTTAAGAATTTAAATGTCAGTTTACTGTTGTTTGAATAATTACTTTATAATCTAATGTAGAAAAAAACAAGCTTTGGTTTTGTATATATTACATTTTTTTACAATTATTGGCTGTAGATACTGTCAGACCAATTCAATGAATGGTCTCTGAAATAAAATGAAGAATAAATTGTCTCAATTACTTTCACCCTCATTGAAGAAATGTTTAAAAAAATTAAAATTATGGCATTTTGTAAGCAGAACAAATCATTTTCATTTGATATCCTGTACATCTAAGTTTTGAAAATAAAATCTTTTAATCATTTTCTACCCTAATAGATTACCAAAAATATTTTTAATAACAAGCTTACCGTGTACATCTTAGTGACATTATTTTAAGCATAGGTATTTTTTGAGATAGACAGCATCAGAAGAACAACTGAATTTAAAATCAATAAACATAAAACACTAAATAAATAGTTCAACTTAAAATTTAAAATAAATCCTTTTATTAATTACTTTCATTAAAAATCAGATAGTTTATGAAAATTATCCATCCTAAGGATGTAAATTAAAAACAAAAAATTAATTATAATAATAAAAGATGAAAATGCACCAATAAAAGCAAAATGAATATAATATGTAAATGCGAATACAGAATTACTGACTTTTGTAAAAGAATTTACCATCTGGATTCAATCATAAAAGAACAAATTATGCAGGCACTATTATAATAAACTAGTGTTATTAATATAATTTAAGTTTTCAAGTCATTTATTTAGTAAACATAATTTAAAAAATTGACAATTCACCTTTAACTGTTGATTCCACAATATAGCATGCTTTCACATCAGTTTTATTTTTAAAAACTGCCAACAAAATATAAAATAAGTTTTAAATAATAATAATTTATTTCTATGAGATCTGAAAATGAAGATACAATCACTAAACATAAAAATATTCATATGATCACAAATAAAATAATTAAAAGAAAATATTTGTGAATAAGAAATATATAGTTCAGTTTAAGACCATAAACAAGAGAACAAACTTTTTTTTTGCGGTACCTGTATTCAACTTACAAAGAGAAAACAAATAAATAAATAATTACTTATTCAACAGTAATATGACACACAGCATTTTTCTGAATTCAAAAAACAAGTTATAATAGTCATACATCCATACAGTAAGTACACCATGCTTTTCTTAGGGACATTTGTTAATGTAAGACAAATTAATATGATTTAATTAGTCTTAAGGTTAATTGTTGATAAAGGTCACTGACATTGCTTGTCCTTCAACATAATTTATCGATTCAACAAATAATTTTAAAGGAATCCTCAATAGTAATATTTTTATTCAGGATTAAATTATTTTTTTTAGGAATCAAGCAAATTATAGAATAATTGAAAAAATTTTAAAACATTTCTTTATACATTTATTCCATAAACACAGTGTTAAAACAAAATACATAAATGATGCATCTTTTCTTACCTTAACAGCCTGAATACAACAGTCAAAATGACCAAGTTTAGTAGCATGGTACAACAAAATATGACCCTTAACCTGTGATATCCTGTCAAACAATAGGCTTATTCCCATATTAAGCATTGACATCAGAAGTTTATGAGGTCAATGTTTGGAAATATCAAAAAAACCTTTGATACCTCTATTCTATTTCACCTAAGGACAATATAAACTTCGTAAATGGCAGAGAACAAGTCAATTTAATATTTTTTAATAAAGACAAAGGATATGTAGTAATATTTTGTTAACTGATTTGAAAATAATATTTCATACCAATTAAATGCAGAAATCTCATTAACAATCAGATTTATCACTGTGCCTGAGTTTGTTCTATCAAACAAATTGTAATACTTCAGCTAACTTGAAACAAGAAATTAAGACATTTTAGATGATTAATAGATTAATAATAATTTATAATTTATTCTAAAAAATGAAAGCACTTTTATTAAAACTTCCTATTACCTGTAACCAGAATGTTTAGAAATATGCAACTCATTGCTCAGAACTTCTGGGGATAAATATATTACATTACATACTTACATTTTTAAGCTATTATGAGCCTTTTGATTTTTTTTTTTTTAATATAATCTGCCTTAAAAAAAATTTTATCTACTTAATATAAATTTGACTTTTAGAATTAAGGTGTTGCAATGATTGTAATCAGGTTGATAACTTATAACCTCCAAACATGTTTTAACTTAACCAGTAATTTTAATAAATTACTGGTTAACTGGTTACTGGTTACTGGTTTTTTTAATAATTACTTTTTTTTTCATGGTGTTTAATGGGTAAAAGTATAATTGTTGAAAATTGCCACTGTTACTTCTGAATAATTTTACAGCATTAAGAATTATTACAGGCAGGTTCCTTTTTTCTTTTTAGTTTATAGAGTACAGATAAATAATGATTTTACAGAAACTTAAAACAGCTTCAGATTGTAACCTAAAAATTTAATAAGTAAAAGGATATTCAGTTATCAGTGAATTTCTTTAGAAATGACTATATATGTCTATGAAGATATCGTATTACTTATTTAGGGAAATAAGATTGTTTTATTTTATAACAATTGAAGATTGAATGTATGTATGTTACAGTGGTACAAGAAATTAATAGTTGATTTCCCATGCAGACTTAGTTGATAGTTTGATCCCAAGATGGTTTAGAGGATTAATATTTTATTTATTATTATCATTTTTTTTTGTCAGCTCCTCAATCACCTCTTAACTATTGATTATAAGAAAATATGACTTCTCATTTTTGATTTCCCTTTTTCTCCCAGTTATCATGGTGCTATTAACAAAGCTTTCTAGGGTTGCAGTGCAGGAATATTATAAGCTACAAGTACATACATTACACAAAGCAGCTGCCGACTAGCTATTAATAGTTTTAAACATGCAAGGTATATCACTACTGAAAGATATCATAGATATTTTATTAAAAATACATTTATTAAATTAGGAAACAGATTATGTAAATATATTTTTATTACCAAGAACAAAACTAGGTACTATGCAAGTACATAGTACATAAAATTTGATAAATATTGTCACATAAATAATAGTACATGTAGAATTAATAGATGTATATAAATATTAAAATTCCACCAGGATATTTAAATATTAACTCTCCTTATCAAACAAGAATGCTTTTATTATTTGTGTCTAGCATCATCATTCATATTTACAACTGTAACTACTTAACAAAAAAAATAACAGTGATGGAATATACATATTAGGAGGCCCAAATTTACCTATCAGACATTTCAGCCCATTGAAATTTTAGTCCATCTATCACACTAGGAAACAAGATATGTTCCCCGTTAAACCATATAAATACTAAGAACACATTTTCTCAAGTAGATCCCCAAAATCTCCAAGTTATCTCACAGAATCCTATAGAAGACCAAAAGGAGAAGAAGAGCTCAAAGATAAGAGATGACTAAAAAGAAAAGAATATTCTATCAACACGTGAGCTGTGATAAGAGACAAACAACCCTACCTAAAGCTTCTTCTAGGCAATGGGTAAAAAACATATGCTTCAGCAGGCTCTGCTTTTCCTCCACACATACTAAAGAACTACCCAAGAATAGAGTTGGATTTCCTCAGGAAAACCCTCATCATTCCATAGAATTGTGTAGCATGTGTATATATTCTCTGAAATATAAATCATTCAGCCTGACCCTACAGTTCGATAACGGATCAGTATATCTTGGATAATCTGGAATTTTAATATTTAAATTAATACACTAATAAATATAAAGCAATACTCATGGCATACATATATAATAGATCAATATTCAAAATTAATTTGGAATAACATTTAAGAGTAAACTGATATAAGATTACAGTTAGTAATAGTTTAGTATAACTTATATCTATAGAATAATAAGCACAACAATTAAAATTAAAATATTATCCACTTCTAAAACATATTGTTATTGAGTAATAAAATTAAAGAACTGAACACTAACCTAAAAAAAAATTGTGTAAATAAATAATTTATAAATGAGTGTAATAGCCTGTAAATTAGTTTAAAAAAAAAATTATAATTTAACAATTTACTATAATCATAGCTAACAATAGGTCTTTATACAACAATAATGTCAAGAACGTTTAACTGATATGAAAATCTTAAATACCATTCATTTAAAAAATTGCAATCCATATTTAGATTTATGATTCCAAAAACTGAAAAGACACTTCTCTTGAATATTTAATAAAGTTGATTATTTTAGTAAAACAACTGCATTAAACCTTATCATTAAGTACAATGACATTACAGAGATTATGACCATATTTGTAATTTGATAAACAGAAATTTCTACTTGTAATTACCAATTTCTCTATTCGCACATATCATATAAGACAAAACTTTTGGGGACAATCAAACAATCTGATAGATAGTCTTCATGAGATATATTTATACTCAGACTCTTGTATCTCAGGTGCTTCAAAGTCATCTCAGCTATAAAAAAGCTAGAGAAAAGTAGTGTAAAGCAACTAATTAATGCTTTGTTTTAAGATCAAAAATTAGTAGAAGAAAATTAGATTATATTATTATTAAACTGTAAATGAAGAAGTGATATTTAATTAACTGATTCTTTATAACAAAAAATGTAAAATATCAAAATAATATGCATTATTAAACAGATATCGGCCAGAAGAATTCAAATACAAAAATATCACCACAGAATGTCCTTTAAGGGAAAGCAGCACAGAGTACAAAAAGTAATGCTTATCTACTTCCACAATTTTTTATCATTCTTACATAGAAAAATTGATTTGAATTCATAAAAAATATTAAAATATAATACACAAAATTTCATTAAAATATTTTAATCTGTTCTAGAGTTATTAATTTACATTTAAAAAATAACTGGAAGAAAATTGGTATATCCAGAACATTCTGTACTTCCAGATCTTTCTCTCTCTCCCTCTCTTTCTCTCTCTCTTGTAGATCTGTCTTAAGACAGGTTTCAGTTGGTTTTATGATAGTTTCAGATCTATGTTTATAAAAATATTTTCTCTTTTACTAATGTTCCTCTACAGAAACATAAGGTGACTGACTATTTTTATGCACTATTTAAGAAATTGGGTCACCCTAGTAATTTGAAATTTAATTGTTAACTTATATATATGTAAAGATATTATAATAAGAAGTATATTTGCAATATTTAAGAAAAGCAATTATTATATATAAGAACTTATTATTCAGGGGGCTTCTTCATATAGAATAATTACTATTCAGAGCTTTTTAGTATAGGACAGTTATTATTCCGAGCCCCTGACTGTATTTCAATATTTTCGTTGAAGGAACAACTTTTTTTATCGATGTAAGACCTGGTGAGAATTTAATTATTAGACAACCTTAAATGTTTCTATTTTTACAACATGAAAAATATATTTCAACAAATTAAAACTGTCTGAAAGGTTGATTGGTCACCCACTATTTTATTTAATTAAATACTGCATAATGATTTTTAGTCCTTTATTTCCATACCTTGTTTTCTTCTTTATTTTTGTTCAACTGTCATTTTTTTTTATTTCAATATATATATATTTATTTTTTTATTTTTTTTTTTTTGCAGACATTTTTAAAACTTTTTATAATTGTTTTTACTATTTAATACTTTTTAGTGATCATCAAAAAAATTCATGATTCAAAAACGTATGGATATTTCATATTTAACATACTGAGCCAAATGAGGAAACTGTAAACATTTCAATTTATATATTTAATTGGCATATACCAATCTAAACTTACAGATTTCTCATGCAATTAACTTCCTCAAAAGACTTTATCATGTAAATCTTACAGCAATTTTCTGGATCCAAATAACCAATAGCTAAATCTCCAACTCTCTCACATGACAGTGCTAAGTAGGCCTGGACTCCAAAGATGCAAGTAATCAGATCTATAACAGCTCTATCTAGTGTAATCCCTTGTAGTTTATGCACCGTCACAGCCCAGCACAATATTAGAGGTAGGAGACACTGTTCCACTTTGCCCTGTCTCCCTAAAGCATTAAATTCAATAATAGTGGGCATGATCTTCAATCTGATGCCTACAACATTACCTCTAATCGTACTGTCATCAAACTCTTACAAAGACTATTTGTGGGAGCTTGCTGGACTCAATCGGTCTCAGCATAGTGTAGGCCACTCGATTTTTCTGAGTATATTAGTAAACTTTTGTTCTGGTTTGGTTCCATCATGATTTTGTAATATACAAGTAAATACCCCGTTTGAATTTTGAAAATTTTGAAGATTGGTTGTGAAGATATAATATTTCCAAATAACTGTGATCTGTTTGTTCGAGAGTGTACCTGATGCATGCCAAAGTTAGCCTTCAACCTACTAACAAATACACCGTTTGAATTTTGAAAATCATATGATTGTTTTCAGAGATATTATAAGACTATATCATTGCACCTCCCAAAACAATGTCCCAAAGCACAAATTATGTGATAACTGGTAATCTACTGTGATTTAAATTGAGCTTTGATTTTTGCAATTCATATTTTTATCACCTTCATTTATTTTTAAGATTCCACTTCCTTGAATGTTTCAAGTGTTTTGGAACACTTTATATTGTACAGGTAGAGTTTAAATTATTTTCATAATCATTTTTGTTGCACTTCAGTCTAGATAATGGGAAAACAGATTTATTAAAAAAACTACAGTAAAAAAATTTTGAGAAAGAAATTCCATTTTGAAAATTCTACAACACATTTATCTGTAATAGTATATACGTATTAAAAGATAAAATCTGCAGAATACAAAAATAAATGTTAAAAATAGTTCATGCCTTAAAAAAGGTACATGCTATTGTAAACTGTCTCTTGGAAATTTTACTTCGTACAATATTCTCCATCAACTTTAGTAATTTTTTTTATACTTTAAAAAGGATTTAGAAAAAAAAATATTAAGAAAATCAAATTTGTTGAGAACTTTTACTCCACTCATGATTATTCTTTCAAGTATTCAGTGTTTTTACTAAGTTATCTAATCACCAAATTTTATTGTGAACAAGAAGTTTGATAGAAAAACCATTCTTTTCTCTTAAGTTATACATGAAATTTATTCACTGACAACAGACTAATATGGCATGAGACAGATCAAGAGAAGAGTCTATCATTTTATTTATTAATTTTTTTTTTTAGTTTTTTTTAAAATTATATTTTGTTCTTGATACATTATTTAATAAATTTTTTGTTATCATCATTATTTACAAAGCTTGATAAGTTGGGAATAGAACATGTTGTATTATAAATTATGAAAATTATATTTAAACCAGTAGTTCCTAAGTAGCATTAAATAACAGGTTTAAGAGAGGCCTCTCCAGCAGTTTTTCGCACATTTTTCAACAAAAGTTAAAAAAAATAAATAAAATAAAAAAATCAAAGTAAAAAGGAAGATTTTTTAATTTTTCCTCTTTAATTTATAATAATTCATATTTTAATTAACATTAATTATCTTTTAATTCATGTAACAGAAGTGCGCAATCCCACTCTTGGAGGTAATCATAAACCATAACTAATCCTGAATTTTGGAGTAACAGTATTGATTTAATAATAAATATTTTAAAATATATTTCTTAGAACATAGATTTTGGAGGGCATAATTAATAACTACTGACTTGTATAGACCCTCCAAATGGCAGCAATATGAGTGATAATAATCGGGTATTCCTTCGAAAAATTTGTATTAATTTATAAAATTACAATTCCTTGGCCTTTAGTATTGATTAAAGTAATACTACTGAGAAGAAAGCAATAAAATAATTTATTTCAATTAAAACACTTATTTTAAACAAAAAATCAAAACAAAAACTCTAACTGTTTATTTTGGATTGATGAACATAAATTCATTGAAAAAAAATGATGATATACGAGGGTGGTCTGAAAAGTTTCCGACCTCAACATGAAGATAGCAGCACTCGTCGGTGGCAGCACTCGAATTT
>JAAAKQ030281516.1:12300-27426 GCA_010016005.3 Zanna intricata | reverse complement strand
GCGTGTGTGAAAAATGCCATGCCTGACCGGGATTTGAACCCGGGACCTCCGGATGAAAGGCCGAAACGCTACCACTCGGCCACGGAGGCCGGCAGCGGGATACTACTCTAGCCCTAGTACTGGAGGAAAATGTGGAAGGCTGGATCTCCCACATGATATCGGCCCTAAATAAAGCCCGAAAAATGACGGGGCAGAAACTCAGATATTGCAGCGTTAACAATGGCTTCGGAGTGAGAATGGTTTTGGTACAGACGCAACCCAAACAGATAAACAAATCATCCTCCACCTTGGACCCTGGTGAAAAGAAGCTCCACCGGCCAGCGGGCCCACCTTTGACGCTGGTGACGGTTCGGAAGACGGGCTCCAGCGACGGTGATCTTTTTAAGCTAGTGAAAGAGGAGTCGGCAGGGACCTGGCCGAAGACATAGTCTCGGTGAAAAAGGACGTGGTGAGAAGGTTCAGCACCGGATTAAGAATACGTCTGATAAGAAGGAGGATATAGTCAAGAGAATAGATCAAAAAATTGTTAATGCTACGATTACAGACAGTTTATCGGATAGAGAGACTGTGAAATAGCAAGTGAAAGGTATGGATATGGACGTTCAAGAGAGTGAGATAGTGGAGGCATTCCGAAAGCTGACTGGTCCGGGGACTCCAGTTAGGGTGTCGCCATTGAGGACTGCTTACGCACAAACAAAAAGAGCAACGGTTCAGTATTTGCAAAGAGGAGCTGAAATAATGGGCGAGATAGAAAGAATAATTGTGGGTGGCACTCTTGCAGATTGAATTTGAAGAGGAAAAAATATGTTTCCGGTGTTGGAGACTGGGACATTCGTCGGTCAGATGCAACGGACCAGATAGAAAAAAGATGTGCTTACGATGGAAGCACAGAGCACAAGATAGGAGATTGCAATCGTAATGCTAAATGTTTAGACAGTAACAAGACGGTTCATAGAATGGGTAGTTACAATTGTACTCATAAGGATCAACGGATCGGAGGCCGAGACTCGCAAGTCCTGTCATGAAGTGTCTGCATCTAAATGTGGGCAGACGCAGGATCTCTCAAGACTTTGTACTGAACTGGGCGAAGCGGGAAGATTATGACTTGGTCCTCCTCGCAGAACCCAATAGAATGATAACAAGAGAAAACATAAGGTTGCATGATGGGAACTGGAATATTGTCGGTTTTATTAATAATTATTAATCTCTGATTAAATCTTGGTTAAACTCTGGTTCAATAATTATTAACGTCTGGTTCAAATCTGGGACAGGTATGGCATTTTCACAAACGCTACAAATCATTCATATCATCCTCTGAACCACTAGTTAACGGCGGTCCTGGAGATTTAAAAAACCTCTGATTGTAAAAATGTTTTACGATAAAAAATATTAGATAATATCAATAAAAAATATGAGAAGTTATTTATGAAATAAAGTTTTATGTACTTTTCATTTAAAAAATAAATGATTTTTTGTAATTTAATAGGTAAACAAAGAAGTCATATGTTATCCATATCGGATTTTTATTTATAACATTTTTTGTTACAGCTTAATAGATTTTTATAGTTTTTCATATTTTTTCAACTTTTTCTTACTATTCTGGGTATCGTTTTTATGATTAGGTGGTAATGCAATTTTAAAATAACTTTAAAAACTTAATATTACATAATTTAAGTAACTTCTTACAAAACGTTTTTCTTTTGCCTAATATTTATAAAATAACTTAGACAAATTTAATATTTAATTACAGTAATAAAATTATTTAACTCTTGAAGCTACAATGATGATATATCGCATATATATAACGCATAATGTTTTGAGCTTTGCTATCGTGCGAAACATAAAATGATAGTAGTGCAAAAAAAGTGGCTGTTGGAAAATCATTTCCTTAACATCACCATCATTATAGGTAAAAGAATTGTTAATTAACTGTTTAACCCAAATTTTATTAATGAAAAGACCTGTCCTCATTTTGTAATTTTAAGATCATTGATACTCAGGTCTTGCAATTTTCATAAAACGACGACGGATCTATGTCGGATTGTTTTCAAACTTTTTGATGCAACTTACTAACTTCAATGATTTTTAAATTTTCAGAAAATTATTATACTTTTTTCAAACAATTCTTAAAATAAGACCTGTACAATGTGCAAAATCAATCTTTTATTAAAATAAGATACAGAATGCCGTTTCCTATCATTTTAGTATATGAAAAAGTTTGTCAAGAACTATTATCTGTAAAAAAATTAGAAACAAATACTAAAGGAAAGTCGTATATTTGATGTACTGGAACATTATTTTAAAGAAAAAGATATTCCTCTGGATAATATCGTCTTTGTTGCAAGCGATGGTGGTCCGACAATGATTGGACGATAATACGGGTTGATTTCATATTTAAAAAAAGACGGTAACAAATGTAATAGCCATGATTGTGTAATTCACAGACATTTGGATGTAAAATCCTTAGTCAACGCATTCATTGCTCACTACCGAATGTAATGTAATTACAGCAGTTAATAAGATCAGAAGTAACGCTACCAATAAGATTATTAGAAAACTTTGTGATTAAAATGACGAAGACTTCAATCGTTTACTACAGCGCACAAGTTCGGTGGATATTAAAGGGTGCCTATTTAAAAAGATTTTTTGACTCTGTTATAACACGTTTTTCGAAAACAAAGGTGATTTTTTGAGAGAGAATTTATTGAAATTTAATAATGATATAATTCATTTAAATGATAAAATAATAAATTTTATTTAGCGAATCTACAATAGCTGCAAGAAGATGGTTTGAATTTGATCAAATCAAAGGAAACTATTTCTGCATTCTTGACAAACGTTGCCTAATATAAACAAAATTTGCTTCGAAGATAATTCTATCAGCTTTCAAATCTTTCCGGTGTGAAAACAAGTGATGAAGACCTTTTGGTATCTTTCCACCATTTGAGAGCACTTAAAAAATATTTTAGAAATAGATTTCAGGATGTTTGCAACATGAACATCCCAGACTGGGTACTAGAACCTTTCTTAAACCAATAAACAGCAAAATTTTTGCTGCAGGAGGAGTTGATGTAAATGGCAATAAATGAATTTTAAATCTATATTAAAAAATTGATATCAAGAATAATAGATTCAAAAGCAAATTTTATATCCGGCTTTATGGGCTGCATCAAAGAATTTTTTCATCACATTTAGCCCAAGAGGATTTAGACTAGTCAGAAAATTACTAAAAAAGAAAAAAAAAACAGATTGTCAATAGTGGAACGCGGCGATTTAAGATTGCTGAGAACGAATATGGCACCAAATAACAAAAATTAATGTCATTAGACCAAGCTCAACCCGCTAATAATATTATATTACTTTTTTTAATAATACATATTTGTTAATCAAATTACATCGCTATTATTAATATCTTTTAATAAGTAATTTTAATACTTTGTCCTTGTTTTTCAGTGTGTAATAAAGTATACTTTACCTATAATGGGCACCATGGAATCAAGTTCAAAAATGCGGGCTATAACCCAAAAAAAGTTGGAAAACTATGAGTTACATAATTGATTTCAAGAACGGGAATCGGTGTGTATTTTTTCTGAAAAGGGGCAGTAGGCCAAAAAGGGTTTAACTGCCTAATCTACAAATCTAATGCCTAATTTTTTTAATCTACAAATATTTTTTGGCCTTACTCGACAACTAACATGCGAAAAAAATTTTAATTGATGCCCCTCAATTATTTAGTAGCAAATTTTTTCTCACTTATCTCACCCAGTTTGGAAGATTTTGAACAAAGACTTTTCTAATTATCATAATTTTACTATTAACAACCATCTTAATCAGAAACAGCAATCTTTAGAAATTACAGGAAACAAAATCTCTCATTTTCATAAACTTAATAAATTATTAGGTTTTTGAAGAGAATTACAAAGCAAAAAATATTTCTAAGAGATAAACGTGATATTTTAAAATAAAAATGGGATTAAATATTTCTTAATCGTAATTAATCTTATTTCTTAAAATTTTATTTTTCTAATAAATACTGAAAAAATAAAAGAAATAGGGCAACACATATATTTACGTACAACTTCCGGAAATTTCTATAATGTTTTATTTATGAATTTTGATGTAAGGGATCTTGAAACAATTGTAAAAGTTTCAATAACAAAACTTTTGGCCAATCTCTACACATTTTCTCTTTATAGCTATGTTCAGCAACAGCAATAGAGCTATGAGTAACCGAGAAAAAAATTTATGTACATCGATAAAAAAATACATAAACAAACGTAGGGATAACCAAAATAAATAAAAATTGAAAACAAAGTTACTCTTTCCAGGTATCGGTTATCTATTCTTAAATAATTAAACTTTTTATCAACTGTAAAAATAACGATTCATAAAAAAGATTACGAAAGAGTTTTTTTTTGGGACGGGTAAATAATGATAAATTTTTATTAAAATTATCACCATATTTAAATAAACCGAAAAAGAGTTTAAAAAATTTAAAAAAAAGGTCACTTTTCCGCTCTTCCATCTTCCAAAATCATCTTCTACGGAAATTTTTTGACTGTTCTACGTTTACTGTGCACAACTAATAAAATGTTACAGTTATTTTTTTTTTTGGAGGTGAAGTATGATATATTTTATTGCAATATTATTCTTAACATTTTATTATTTAAACCTTTAATGATATTAAATAAACTTTTAATGCAGAGCGTTCGGAAAGTGGTTGTGAAGTAAGCCTCAGATTATGTGGTACATTCTGTTCTTTCGGCGTTAGATTGGTTGTCCTGTAGCCCTTCGTTGGGCATTGCTCAGTAGTAAACCAAAACCTCAGCTGTTGCCTACCTCGGTGGCGCGAGTGGTAGCATCTCGGCCTTTCATCCGGAGGTCTCATGTTCGAATCCCGGCATTTTCACACAAGCTACAAATCATTCGTCTTCATTCTCTGACGTTATACCCAACGGCGGTTCCGAAGGTGAAAAATAGTAAGCTGTTGAATTGTGGTTGAACGTGCTACGTTTCGTTTCGTTAATCGAAATCAATAATTGCGAAAAAAACGTAAGAGTACTTTCGGTAGAAGAACACGTTTTTCTCGTTAAACAGTGAAGATGACAATTATACTGATTTAGGGAAGCAAAAATTTTATGAAATTTTCTAAATACTCCTATTCCTCACCGCAATGCAGTTCAAACTCTTATCGAAAAATTTCGAGCAACAGGCTTTTTTTAAAATGCTAATCGAAGCGAAAGACCGCCCAAACTACACGAACAGAAGTTGGTTAACATTTCGGATGCTATGTCCGAAATTCCATCAAAACATAAAGCAGTAAGAAAAGAAATTAAACTTTTCCCCTACAAAATAATGTGTATTGAAGAATCCTACAGGTAGCAAAAGACTAAATTATTATTAAAGGTTTAAACATATTGTTACCAAAATTCCGTATATACTCACGACATTACGATTTTATAGATAAAGCATGGTTTATCTGGGAGAGTATATTAACTAACAAAATACACAAATACGGTTGACAATCTCCTCCATGAATTACACGAAGCGAAAATTAGAGTGTGGGTGGGCGTATTGTCCAATCTTTTTTCAAAATACAGTAAATAGTAATCGTTTTTGTGCTGTTTTAACAAAATTAATTAGTCAGTTAATAAAAGTGGGAATCAATCACGGTTGGTTCAACAAGATTCACAAGGTTCACAGCGCAGAAAGGTTAACAGGTCAAGACTTTTCTTCGAAATGTCTTTGATGAACGAATCATTTCAAGAAGTTTATGGCCTGCACGATTCCCCGATCTAACTTCTGCAGATAACATTTTATGGGAGGGGATAGCGAAACAAGCAGAGCGTTGCAACAGACATGTACGATTGAAGAACTAAATACCGCAACAACGGCATACGTATGAGACATTCCAGTTCATCAACTGAAACGAAACGAGTGTATTGTATTGTTGGAGGAGGTCACTTTTAATACCTTTTATCAATTAGTTTTCAGTTGTTGTGATAAGATTACTCCAGCGTAGTGTAAAAAAGTTTTAACTCAGAACAATGGCAAATATAAGGTAAATAAGATTTAATTTGTACAAGAGACCCTGAAATTATTTTCAAATATTTTATGAAGTAATCATAATAAGAATCCCTTTCTTTTAACGTCAATGATTTGTAGAAAAATTATTTCTTTAAATCTTAAGAAACACAATTGTCTTAGTGAAAGCAACTCAATTCTACTCCCTGTTCATGATTATTTAAATTCATAAAATTGTTTTTTGAAAACAAATTTCATAAATGAAGAAAAATTGCTTCGGCTAATATAAAAGTGATTAGAGAGTAAAATAAGACTACCTTCCATTCTATACCATTATTATAAAGTAAATTATTACGCTACAAACTTATCAACAATAGTATAATGTCCCAAATCAACAGTGATTTATCTCGTACTATGTATCGGTGTGCAGGAGTATCCATATCGTTCATGTTTCTTTCATTTACAGGGTTATTACAAATGAACATTCGATTGCAAAATTAAATATCTCACAATAACATTCATGAAAGTAGCATGAAGTGAATGAATGATAGAAAATACTTCAAAGTTACGGCATATTTTACATATTAAAAATATAAGCATTATTGCTTATAATTATAGTTATAAATTAACTAAACTTAACCTACCGTCGCTTCGCTCGCTAACCTCGACTAACTAAGAGTTAAGTAATGAATAATAATGTTTTGATTATTTAAATAATAAATAAATGAATTGCGATAATTACTGAATTAATTATTTATAAATACTCAGAACATTACTCTGTTAATTAGGCGAGGTTAGAGAGCGAAGCGAGCAAAGTTTAAGTTTGGTTAAACTATATTTATAAAATAAATAAATATAAATGGTTATAAAGATGGTAACATAATGGTTATACCGGATGATAATTACAGTAACCAAAAAGTTTACAATCTATAGATTGACGAGATAATACGTAAGTACCATGGTTTCGCTGCTATTCCGGAAGTAGGGAAAATGGCTGCCAACGAAGACAGGAATACTTTTTGTGCGCTTTATTTTCACGTCTACCAGTCTGTTATCACTATGGAACGTAATTTTAAAAGGAATTTTAGAGAAGATGCATTCGATGGGCCCAGCATCTGTAAGTGATATTCTGACTTAAAAGCAAGGGGATGCACCTGCAAGCGAAAATCAATCTGCCCACCACCAATAAGCGTGACTACTGTCGAGCTTATGGAAGAGAGTTTTGTAAGAAGTCCACAGAAATCCTCAACTGGAAGAGGATATCCAAGATTTAATTTTTCAACAGAATGGGACACCATCTCGTTTCCATATAGAAGTCAGACGTGAATTGAAAAGGCACTACGAAAGACATAATTAAGCGTTCTGGCCATGTTGATAGTGAACACTGCATCTTCACCCTGTGACCTTTTTCTCCGGGGTTTGTCAAACAGCACATGCATAGGTCACCTTCACCACCATCCAGGATCTTTGTGTTCGTATACAGAGGCCAATGAAATAGTGGATCGTCTAATGTTAAAACGTGTAGAGCAGAACTTGGACAACAGGCTCAATGTGTGTCACAACATAGGGAGCTCGACGTTGGGTACATGAAATCTAATGGTGTGAACCAAATATAATAGTAAACCTTTGAGTTTCCCTTTTTATTGTTGTTGATGTCAGGGATCTTAGTGTTATTAAACCTAAATTATTCAAATTTGTAATCGGAAACATCATATATAACAACCACGTTATAACTGAAAATCATAAAATAAAAAAAAAAAATTGACCGCGACGGACGGGCGAACCTTAAAGAACAGGCGAAGCCGCGACGAGGATTCAGGATTCTATTATTTTTATATATTAATAAGATTCTATAAAAGCAATTAATTTTTTTTATAAAAAAAATTGAATATCTATAAAATCCTAATTAACAAAAAATTAAATAAAAGAAAACTGGAGCAAAATTGATGGAAAGAAAGGTCATTACTCTATCGTTATCAGATCAACTTATATACGTGGCCTTAAAGAGATATAAATTCTCAGAAAAAAACATACATTTAGAAATTTTACTGTTGAATAACAAAAAAAAACTGATAAGTGAATAAAACAAAGCTTGATAATTGACAGTCGTTCCAAATAATTCATCAATTTCATTATAGATTTAATCCATCACATCGCAACACATAAAAATATATTATACATTCAATCAGTTATATATTATTAAAAATAATTAAGGCATTTTTTTTAATTCTTATTTCAAGAAATACGTATAAAATAAGTAAGATGTGCTCCATTTTGAATCTTTGGATGCTGAAAAATTTAACAATAAGTAAAACGAAAAAGGAATATTGATTCTATGTGAACTAAACTCGTTTCAAAGGGAAATTGGTTTTCTGCTCTGTTCAGTTTTACTCTTATCTTTTGTATTCCTAAACACGTACTGACTTCTCTTTATTATCAGCACTATAAAATAAGAATCGATATTTTATTTAAAGAAATTTATATTTTACTTATATAGTTCGGAATTCATAATATTTTTCTGTAAAAATGTGTTCAATCAAATAAATGCGGAACTGCATACACTTGAATGGTAAAACATATAATCACACACAATCATATACCTTATTTACAATAAAATACTGGTTTTAATTTTAATTTTTGAAATCTATTTCATTTCAGTTTTATTTAATAAACAATCTAATTTATTTATTTAGTATTTGAAACTACGATGCAGCAAGTTTTCGTATGATAGAGAATATCATACTGAACAAATAGGCATCTTAAGAAACAACATAAGTATTTTTTTATATTTAAAGTTAACTAATATAATCTGTAATATTGAATTTGGTAATTTCAAAGAAACTTTTTAATTTATTACCTTATTATAACCAAGAATTTAGATATAGGTTTAGTTGCTAAAAAAAAAAAAAAAAAAAAAAAAAAAATTAACTCTAATGGAAATAATTTTAATAATTAGATGTTATTGAGTCTAAATTATGTATCAAATGTGCAGATAAATTATTTTTAATTACGAACAAGATTTTAGATAGATCTAGCCTAATGTAGGAAAAGATTTTTTTTTTTAAATATTATAGACAATATATTTTTTTATTTAAAAAACACTGGTTTGTTATGCTTTACTATTTCCTTAGCCAACAATGTCAATCGTAGGGTGCAGACCAAGAATTTACCTCTTAAAAAAAGTAGTTCATTAATAGTTGAATCATAGTAAGGTTTTTTTATTTATTATTTATTTGGAATTATTTTTTCAATATATATGTTTACTGACAGTCTAAATCGATTGTAAATAGAATATTTATTTTTATAAATAAAACATAAATAAACAAAGATTACAAAACACACCAACTCATGGATAAATACCGTATGAGATAAATTTCAATAAACTAAATAACAAACGGTATATGTTTATTTTCATGTCCAGGAGGTGTATTAATCATTAACAAATCAGTGGTGGGAATTATAAATGCAGGTAGCATCGGTGTTTCACCCTTAGGCGTCTTTCCAAGCGTATTTATATCGGGATTTACCAAATCAAATACCATTGAAAAGCTCTGATGTCAGGATTGGAAGTACATATTTACCTATCTACATTTGAATAAACCCGCATCCTCTTACCCTAATATTAGTTATATACAGAAAGACTAACTCAATATTGCAACCATTGGGATCTCAGAAATGATAAACTTTATGAGAAATCTTAAATGAGTAGTCTTCTCCAGTTTTTCCTACATTAAAATACCGTTTTTTTTTTTTTTTGTTTTTTTGGGTAAACAATATTATTCGTGAGTTTTTAAACACAATTGTTACAGAGATAAGGGCTGACAACTGTAAATCATATATGGCAGCCAACTTCATTATTTCAAATGAAAACCTCTTGTTTTTATTGCGTGATTGTATAGAAAATTGTAAATCTTCAACCCAATCTCATTTTTATTCTTGAATATTTTTTTCTAAACCTAGCCGTTACGAGCGGTAGAAAATTTTTCAACAATGCAAATAACAACAGCTGATTTAACATTAAAATTGTATTTAGTGTATATAAACGTGAGGTTTACCACCATACTGAAAAACGGTCGAGGATTTCAATAATAGTAATACTGAATTTTGAAAAAAGTTCGGTGGAAGTTGCATTGAGGAAATTATAAAGAGAATTACAAATATTGTAACTACTTTCAGCAAAGTTAGAAATCTGCTTAAAAGAAAAGTATACATATTGATGTTAGAAAGAGATTTGGAAGATAATTTGTTTGAAGTGTGACATTTATTATCATTTAATATGTGGTGCAGAAAAATGGACAATGAAGAAAGGAAAGACTCAAAATCTGAAGTTTTGAAAAATGGCTATGCAAGCAAATGACGAAAGAGAGTAACTAATGGTCAGGTCTTAACAAGTATAACTGAGAGAAGTAATAGTACAAAGAAGAAAAGCTAATTGATAGATCATATCCTAAGATATAACTGTATTCAAAAAGCAATAATTAAAGGATAGAAATGTTGGATGATTTAAAAGGAAGACAAGGAAACTATAATTTAAAAGAAAACTCTGAGGACAGACTATCATGGAGAATGCGGTTTCTTGAAACTTATCAGTAGATAGTTCCTCTAAAGAAGAAGATTTAGGGAAAAATCTAGGGAAAGTTCTTATACCTTCCCTAGGAAGGCATAAGAGTCTTTTACCTTAGGGAAGGGAAGTTTCTTATAAAACTTTTATTTTTTGAAATTCTAACTGCAGCCATCTTGAGTTGATCACTCTGCATAAAATACTAGCTGTCATCGCAGCAGGCTTAACTCAATAATTATTTACATGCAGCAAAACAGAATGAGCACTTTTCATTCACTAGTACTCAGCAAACGTTGAGAAACGCGCTACTCAATCCTACTGCAAAATTTAACGAAACTAAACGATTTTTATCGAGGGATATTCTTTATTTAATTAATCGGAATATCCTGATCAGAGATCACCATCAGAAATATAATGCTGAAACATTAGACGATCTGGACAAAATACATGACTAAATTTATTTTATCCGATTGATAATAATAAGATTGATTTTCAATAATTAAGATGAAATTTAAAAAAAGGAATGTTATAAAATGAACGAGAGTATTTAAACAACAATAAAATAAAACTAAACTGAAAATTTTAGCCAACCGGGATAGTCTAGTGGTTAACTCATCGTCGCAATGTTTAACAGATGATTAATCATTAATGATAATAAATGTTTAACAAATGATTTTCGAAATCGAAGGTTCTGAAGTTCAAATGCTAGTGAAGATTAGTTGTTTTTATACGGATCTGAATACTAGACAATGGATACCGTCGGTGTACTTCAATTAGTCACATGCCTCAGGGATGATGGCCTGAGTCTGTACAAGACTACATCACCTCATTTACATGTCAGACATTTCATACTCATATTACTGGGCCGTGGGGATTACTTATTGTTCATTATTTGTACAGATTGCAAGGTATATATTAGAAAAATAAATAAATAAAAATAAAATCTCTACAGAGTTAAGTATACAATCTACAAAATGTAAACTACAGAATATTCAATAAATTTACTACTAATCTTTTAATTCCAATTAAATTTTTTAATAATTGAACAAAAATTAGTTACAACAAGTAATTCAAAGAAATAAAATTAATTCCATCAAATACAAAAAAAAATTTATTTAGCATCAGACAAAAACATAAAAAAAACTATAAAAATACGGTGAGCTAGCGGATGTGTTTTTATGAGATTAGCGACACGGGGATAAAAATAACTTCATTAGGTGTCTATTTGTGAAAAAAACTTTTGGTAAAACTTTTTTTACTGTTTAACAATGATAATAAGCAATGATTCATGATATTTATTAAATATTACATACGCTTTAATAACCATTCATTCTTTACTGTAGTAAATTTGACATTATAAGAATTTTTTCATAAATTACACAGAGTAACGACATTTAATTATGAAAGTAACCTTAAAATATCTTGTACTTTTTTCTATCATTCAGTGACACTGATAAATAGTTTTTACATTTTTTTTTTTTAGTAGGTAAGGAATGAAAATATTTCCAAATTCCAACATTTACGTAGGGCCTATATCCAATTAAATTACGACTTCGCTATATATCTTGAATATAATCGGAAAATATTTTTACAGATAATAAGAGAATACGTAATTATACGACTTCTACACGAAGTCTATTTCTGTAGATTCTACAGTATAAAGTTAAGAGATATCTATATTATCAGTTATATACGATCGTCTATAAAGTTTATCAGTTACATATATAAGGTAGGATTCATTGTTTAATCATAATTTGATCATTTTAATTTTTTGTTTTCTGAATTCTGAATCGGTTATAACTCAGAATTTTACAAATACATATTGTACAGTTTTCCAATCATATTCTGTAATAAAACCGTAAAAAATAAAAAAATGTGGATACCATATGACTTCTTTGTACGCCTATTAAAATTCATATATACATTATTTAAAAAAAAAGTACATAAAATTTTATTTCATTAATAACTTCTGATATTTTTTCATTTATATAGTTTTTTATTGTTATTATTGAATTATTATTTATTATAAAATGTTTTTACAATCAGGGGTAAATATTTATGAATCAACCAATAAATTTAAATTTAAAAAAAAAAGTGTTGTTTGATTCGAATCGTTATGCCTTCCCCTATTAAAATTCAAGTATTTCATAAATTAAAATTTTATTTTGCTACAACTCCGAAACCAATAAAAATAAGTAAGACTATCATATCCAAATTTTTTTTTGGATTTTGGGCTTTTTAGCACACTTTGGGTTAAGTCAATTGCAATCAAAAGGGGGAGGTACCAACTAGATGTTATAACAGTCCTAAATCCAAAATTTCAACATTCTACGGTTAATCGTTTTTGAGTTATAGGAGATACGTACATACGCATGTACAGACCTTACGCAGAAACTAGTCAAAATGGTTTCAAGGATGGTCAACAGGAAATCTCTCTCGATTACAATTCTTCCTTATACTTGGACAAGGAAGTAAAAATATACTGGAATATTTTTTTTTTAAAGAATAATTTACGATTTTAAAAACCTATGAAGGAAACAAATATTAAAATATAAAAATAAAACTGAGTATAAAAATAAACTGAGTAAACTGGATTGAGAGATATCAAATCAGTCGTCGAATGACAGATATCCCTCTTGCAAAAAAAAAAAATCTTCTGGGTACATATGATCAAAACTGCATCCACTAAATTTCTTCTGATTTTTTTTTAAATAACAACTAATAAATTTTAAATTAAAAACAATTTTTTTAACTACAACTAGTTTCCTGAATACGGATGAAGACATTCATCAGTTTTTTTAAACAACTTATTCTGTTTATTTTTCTCTTGGCACTTCCTTTTTTGTTTATAATTTGTTACTTTCTTATTTTGCAATGATCTAAGTTATTTCACAGTTTTATTTGATTTTTTTAGGGTCATATCCAATAAAAATTACCTTTTGTTATATTTGGAACACCTCATCTTCCACTCCGGGGATGAATTATTATCTAATATTAAATTGTATTCTGATCTGAAAAAAATATTTATTTTACTATATTTTTTCATTACTTCATTCATTCAGAATATGGTATTCTGAATGATTCTCAAACTCTGCGTGTCTTCATAATTCCAATCATCTACATAACCTTACGTAATAAGAATATATGCTTAACAAATCCTCTTCGGCTCTCAATCACATTCCTATATCGGTGGAATATTCTAGTATATCTTTTTTTTCATTCTTTATACAGCTCAAATATCCATATATCTGTACAATTCGTGGCTAGAAACAGCTCTACCACTATTTTCGCTTTTTAATATTTTACTTTAGATAAAAATACAAATTTTCTATATTTTTCCGATCTGCATACTTTACCGACAAAAGTATAGCAACATATATTGCTATAGCTTATAAAGTAAAAATTCTGCCAACGAATTTTATAAAAAAGTTTTCTTTTACGAAAATTCTTATCTTAAAAGACTTCCAATTGATATAATGGAACTGAATCATGTTTCTATCGAGGAAGGATCCTAACATCTACCCATATCTTCATACAACTATAGTAAATAACAAATCTTATTATTTAGGAATAATCTAAAAAATGATTTATATCAAATTAACTTTTTACAAGATAAATGAAAAAAAAGACTATTTTCTTAAAAAACTCTATTCTTTTGCAATGGATGAAAGAAAATATGCAGAATGATAATTATCTTAAACTTAAACTTCTCAGCATTTCGTAAAGAAATAAAATTGGTAATGCGTTAGTAAATCAATAATTATCACAATACAAATAAAATAGAAAAAATTTATTGTATTATCTATTGATAAAAAAATATTTTTATTTAAATTCTTTATAATTCACCTTCTAAAATTGGTTATACAATTAAAAAATAAACACATTCAAACATAAATTCAAAAATCGAAATATAAAGAGTTAAAAATGATTATTTTTTAAGTTTTTTTTAAAACTGGATTTATTAATTTATTTTTATTGAATACAGTTAGGTTTATGTTCAAGTAATACTGCCTGTATGAAAACAATCCGTTCTAAAAAACAAAATGTTTGATACCTATATCCTCACGGAAAAATAAAGAAATCAATACAGAGAAACAATGTAAACGGACTACTTCCCCAAAATTGAGCAGAGGATATTTGAAAAGCGGAATAATATATATATATATATATATATATATATATATATACAACCTTTATTTCAAACTATGTGTTTCTTTTATTTTTGTTGAATGGTTTGATTAATATCAGAATAACTAGATATTATATATTACGCTAAAACATTTTCACTACAATCAATGTTGATAATACAAAAAAAACTTTAACTTTTACGTAAGCAATTTGGCTTAAAAAATGATCCACATAACTTATCTGCAAAAACAGAACTACTATTTGAACTTTCTCTACAATATAAAAAATGAATCGCTGACATCAGCCTATTTAGAAAACAATACTGTTAGAACACACTTTAAAAAATGCGGTTTGAATTAAGACTTGGTCCTTTTCTGAAGTCTGTTGGATACTGTTATTTATAGTTATTTTAA
>JAAAKQ030281494.1:0-10449 GCA_010016005.3 Zanna intricata | reverse complement strand
TTTCATCTTGAAATTGATCTTGGAGATCAAAGATTTTTCTTTTAAATTTTAATTTCTTTTATTTGTTTAATAAAAATAGATCGTGTATAATAAATTTTATTAATATTTTATAAAAATTGATGGTAGTCAAAAATTAAATTCTGTTTTATAACCTATTAGTTTAAATGAACTTATGCAGTCGATACACGTGTAAAAAATTAACTAAATTTATCATTGATACATCTATATTACAAATGCATTTTCAAAAGAAAAATGATTTGTTTCATCTTATTTATTAATGTAACAATGTGTAAATTAACAAGATATTTATATTGCTTTTAAATATATTTTTAAATAATTTTTTTTATGATGGAATAAACGAAATCTTAACCAAATTTCTTCCGATTATTTGTTAAGATAAGCGTTGACAAGCTATGAGAATTTATATGGTAACAATTCTGTTTTAATTCGGAATATTTGAAATTAACATATTCTTTAAAAAAAATATTTAAATGCTTTATATTTTAGAAATAATTTATAACTGACAAATTATTTAATTAATAATTTAAAAAGTTGCAATTTTTGAATTTTCAAATCGTAAAAAGAAAACTTAAGTATGTATTTTTTTTAAATATCGGATTACGAATTTATAATAAATTTTAATCATTAATTCATTATTCAAAAATTTTTTACACATGATTATTTGTGTAAAAATACATTTTTTCGGACCGAAAAAAATTCTTCTTTACATATCGAGAAATACTAATGGAAAGTTGTATGTTATTTCGTTTAAAATCAACCCCGTTTTATACCATTTTTTTAATCAAACTGTATACCAAAGCATTGCCATGGGATATTGGCTTCCAGAGATTTAAATGCAAATAATTTTCTTGAAAGGATTCACAACGAACATAACCTTCAAAAATAGAACCCTTTTCTTGGATCGAATAGAGTAATATAAAAAAACAAAATTGCAAAGAAGGAAACTGTATTGCAATGAAGCCGGTATTATGTCCTTAATTTAATTTTGACTGAATTATTGCATATTGAAACAACATGAAATCAGGCAATAAAGGAATTGGATAAGTCTTTTCATTAATTCAATTTTCCTTTTAGTTTTTGTTCAATAATAAAGCAAGATGGACTGTCAGTATAAACTTGTTTTTGTTAGAAGGATTTGTTAAAGTAATAAATTCTAATGCGATGTTGCATTGTAACAATTCTAAATATATTTTAACTATAAATCTGAACTAACAATGATTAACGCTACAGAATCATAATTAACATTTGCCGACATATGCAACTAAGACAAACAGTCGGCTGTCTACACAGCTGGCTCGTAGACCAGTTACAAATAATCTGCAGAGCGCAGCACAAGACTGAACAGATTATTATATTATGTTTATATAAATTTATTATTAAATATTTCTCTTTTATAAAATTATATTTCATTACTTAATTGAGGAATAAAGGTTATTTCCAGGTTTTAAATTCAAATTTTCGATCTCAGATTCGAATTGAATATTTTTTTATTTAAAAAACAAAAATAACTGTTCCATTTTTCCAGACTAAAGAATGTAAAGAATTAAGAAATATTGAGAAGTATGTGTAGGACGAAAGTTAAAATAAAATAGTATGACAATTTGCGAAGGATAAATTCCAATAAACGGAACATTATTATTATCATCGAAAATTATTATAATAATAGTGTTCATTTGGGTTCCACTGGGAAAAAGATTGAATATCGTGATGAGGAATGGATGTTGAAAAGAAAATAGGTAAAAGACGATTAAGTTAAACGATCCTTAAGATTCATTCTCATCCTGAAAATGATCTTGAGGATCATTTAAAGTTTAAAGAAAAAATGACGCTACGGAGTAAGAAACTGCACAACTTATAATTAATATTATTAATAATTTATAAAAATTAATGGTAGTCAAAAATTATTTTCTGTTTTATAAAGTATCAGTTTAAATGTACTTATGCAGTCGATAAACGTGTAAAAAAATAACTAAATTAATCATTTATAAATCTGTATTAGAGATGCGTTTTCATAAGAGAAATGATTTATTACATCTTGTTTATTTATGTAACAATGTGAAAATAAACACATGTGCAAATTAACAAGTTATTTGTATTGCTTATAAATATATTTTTAATTAATTTTTTTTCATGATGGAAGAAACGAAATCTTTACCAAAATTCTTCTGATTATTTGTTAATATAAACGTTGACAAGCAAATGAGAATTTATATGGTAACATTTTTGTTTTAAATCGGACTATTTGAAATTTACATATTGTTAAAAAAATAATTAAATGCTTTATATTTTATAAATAATTTATAGCTGAAAAAATATTTAATTAATAATTCTAATAGTTGCAATTTTGGAATTTTCATATCGTAAAAAAAAAAAACAAAACTTAAAGTATGTATTTTCTAAAAAATTTCGGATTAGGAATTTATAATAGATTTTAATCACTTAATTCTTTATTCAAAATTAGTTTCTGTATAAAAGAGAAAATTTAAGAATTCAAACAGAATAAATTATGAAGAAATTTTGGGATATATGCATTTGTGGCACAATTTTTTTTCTTTCCTATTTTCCGAATTTTTGACTTTCATCCGAGTAAACTTTCCTTTTCTTTGAGAAATCTGTTTTAAGATCGCCTAAGGTCTTTCATATATATTACCATTAATTATGGCTTTTTTAAAGCCAACAACTTTATAGGTTATTTCTTATTTTTTTCAGTTAAAAATACAAACAAACACACCACAAATGTTTGGTTATAATGAATTATAAAAATAGGTGTTTTCTTTTAAATTTTAATAATTAATTATGTAAAAACAAAAATAAAAGAGCTCATCTAAAATTATAAAAAAAGAAGTAAATTTAATCATTCCAGTTTGAGAGTATAAAAAGTTTCATTCTTATTGAAACGAGAAAAAAATTAAATGATTGTAGGAATAAACTAATAATGGATTGGGGATCAAGCTTCTTTGTATTTTAATCCAAAATTTAAAAAAAGTTTTTTTAGTTTTGAAAATATGTTTATTAGACTAAAACTTTTTCTTTTCAACCATATTTTGTCACTTTTGACTTAAATTCAAAAACCCCTCATTGTAAATCTTCCGTGTTCTCTGTAGTAAAAACTATCAAAAGTGCCTTTCACCGGCCTCTTTTGAAGCCAACTTTATATCGTTAAATAAATTTTGTAGAAACCGAAACAGATTCTAGTCTGACAGTAAAAATTCAGAAATGTATGGGGAATGCATCGAAACTTCCTGCCAAAAATCCTCTCAATTTACGAACAGGACGTCTAATGTGTGTAATGTTTGGTGTTGTGATGTAAGATACACTTTTCCTATCGATCAATTCTGTTCACTTTATCTCGATTGCTTGAATAATTTTGCCGGTTTTAGTCAGTAGAGTTTAAAGTCAATCGTTTGACTGAGCGGTAGCAGCTCGTAGTGAACGGTTTAAGCTGATTATTGTATTCTGCTTTTTTATTTTGCTCGGTATGACCAAAAAATTTGTCATTAACCGTCATCGGACCCCAATCTTGAGTCTCCTGTGAAAATTCCGTTAGGAACCCTCTTTTATTAATTAATTGAGGAATTTTCCAAGATTATTTGCTCGCAGGAAAATCACTTTGAATACTACCAGTGCTTGACTATATATCTGCGATCCATTTCGAGCAGAAGAAAAAGAAAAATCAGCCCTCTCCAGTAGTACGGCTGGATGGACTGGAAGAAGGTTTAGTGCACGCTATCACCTGTGGAAGGAAAGGAAAGAAAGAAAACAAGGGTGTTAGGGGTAAGACGTGTTGTAAACGTATTAGGTTTTAGCCCATTTTTTAAAAATATATAACATTATTTTGTAATAATAACGCTGTGGAACTTCAAAGAGCCGCTAGAAAAAAAAAAATATATATATATATATATTAAAATTAAAATAAGTTAATTTTACTCCTTAATGTAGATTTTAATATAGCATAAAATGTAAAAATTAAAGAAAATCTCCTTCGGTAACATATTTTAAGTGTTTATTACATACTATTTTTATTTTGTTTACATTATTAAGAAAACTTCAAATTAATTTCTTCACCTATTAAGAGATCCCCCATTCCTAACAACTACTAAGATGTATGTTATCAGTTTAATTTAAAATTAATATTCTTCAATTAATAATCCTGTTCATTAATTTTTTACAGCAAAATTATAAATTTAATTCACCGCTCTCGGTTTAACTTGTACGATGAGCTACTGCTTGCAATTATACTAGCAGTTGCTTCTGTAATTAAATGAACTAGTTCATTATCTATTTAAATAGGTAAAATGCAAATTAATAAAATTTTGTACTCATACATTAAAAATTTAAACATACGTCTTCATATAAATAATCCTAATCGTCCAGTATCATATCTTAATTAAATATTATAATTAACTCTGTATAACATTTATGATTTTTATTCCAAGACAAAAATTTATTGAACAGAAAATTATAAATCAGGATTACATGTTATGAAATCATTTGTTAACTTTAAAGCTTTAACTTTTAATCCGTTTATCTAGCTACAATACTGAACTTCTACAGTTAATTCCCTATAGAATGACAAAGTAACTCTATAAGAAATGATTTTAACCTTGTTACTTTTTTGAACAAGCCTCATTCATTTATTAAAGATAGAATACGGACATTTATTTTTTACCCTTCTAGCTTTAAAAAATATTTGCGGATTAAAACTGTTTCACGTATATGATTTTTTCTTTAATGAGAAACCGGACCTCCTATTGTCCTCTTACTCACTCTATCTCTCTTACTCGTACTCTCTCTCTCTCTCTCACTCTCTCTCTGTCTGTCTATCTATCTATGAGAGAGTGAGAGGGGGTTAGGGTAATAACTTTGAGAACACTTAACGCCTTCTAAGAATAGTAAAAGTATTTTTAATCTAAAAATGTTGCAACTACAACGGTTTTTAGATTCATCCTGTTTAGTTTCAACAACAAAGTTAACAAAAGAAACGCAAACTGAAATTAAACTTAGCATGATTTTATTCCCAAGTGATAAATTCAAATAATATTCAAAAACAAAGTTCAAAACCGTTTTTTCATCGATTCATTACGTATCTGAATGAAATTCCCTAAAGAACGTTCACACCAATTCAACGTAATGAGAAAATAAAGATAAAAAATGCATAAAGAAACTTTCCTTTTTTTATCGTAGAGGAGGGTAAACCTTTTATTAGCATCATGCAGTCTCTCCATGGTAGTATGGGAATCTCCCTTGCAGACCTAAACCCTAAAACCCTTCCCCCTCAAAAACTTTGGATGACGGGCCTACCTTACGATAAAAAGTACAAAATAAGCATCCGATGACAAGACAGCATCCAATGTGTCTTGTTCCAACAGGACTCCTGCGGTTTTTTTTAACCTCGACTTTGGAGCCGGGGGCCTGCCTCAAGGAAGACTTACAAGGAATTCATCCCTGGACTTCTTCTGCTAACTTCGTTCGGATGATCATAACCAACTTTGTGAACCGACGTTGCACAATCGTTCTGCAGCATAGCTCCAATGATGTTCTCTAGGGTAAGCGAGACGAAATTTCTCTTTCATGCTTCCCTACGAATATTCAGCCGAAACCGATCGTACATGAACACTGTGTGTTCTGTGATACCTTTCTTGCCGTAGTAATCACATTGCGCGCAGAGTCTCAATGTCCGCGCCATCAGATATCCATTAAAACACCCAGGACCAGTAATAATATTAAAATTAATATTAAATGGCATCAACAAATATTTAAAGAAATCATCGGGTGTAATTTCATTCGAATAAGTCCATTCTGTCTGAAGATATCAAGCAAAAAAAAAACAGATAAAAATATATACATATGTGATACATTCTTCTGAAATTTTACAAAGCGAATTTTTTTTTTTTTAGAGATCATGAAACGTCAAGATTTAAAAAAAACTGAAATGCACAAATTAGCCAATTAGACTACATTCCCTTGTATATAAAGAGCCAATTAAAAAAACTATTTAAAAATATACATAATTGCTGAATAAAATTAAAAGGATTACGGTCAAATTAACTGTATGGCTATAAACCTAAACGAGGTAATCAAATACTTGAAACATAGAGTATTATGTCTTAATAATACTTAATAAATAATTAAATTGTTATCACTAATAACAAAATAATAAAAAAGTTGTTGTAAATTATTAATAAATTTTTTATTTACTTTTAAATTAAATTCTTAAATTATTAATAAGTTGTTCGCGATTTTTTATAAAAAAAATTTTCTCGAAAAATAATCAATCAAAATAATCAAATTACGGAATAATTAAACGAGGGAGGGACAATAACAATGAATATGAAAAATATAAGCAAAATGAAACATGAAAAATAAGAAGAAAACTTAGATAAATCTTTCTTAAAAATAAAAAAGCAACAACATATTAATGAAGACAAAAAAATACATGCTATTTAACTTTTATACAAAAGGTTCATTTATTAATCAAGCCTACTAATACTGAGCAGTAAATTAAAAAGAAACAAGAAATAATAATTTCATGAAAAATCTTGAAAATATACGCTTACATACACTTTCAGAATTAAAATATACATTTAAAACAACAGTTTAATTTTTTACTGATCCTACCAGCTAGGAAGATTGAAAAACTGTGTATACACCGGTATAGTGTAAACGGTGTATGGACAAATACAACTAATATGATGAAAGTTATAAATGTCAAAAGAAATATATGAATGGGTGGTTTATCCACATGGGTAAACCGACCATTTTGTTCGGTAATTATTAATAAATAATTATTAATTATAAATTAATAATTATTTATATAAATTAATAAATTAATTAATATTTATTAATTAATAAATAATAATTTAATTAATAAATAATTATTAATTATAAATTAATAATTATTTATATTAATAATGATAATAGTTTACTTTAAAGCTTTTTTTAAATAAATCAGTCCATTCTGAAGATATTATACAAAACGATAACTGGTAAAAAAAATTACACTTATTATCCCCAACTCCTGAATTAAATCCCTTAAATATATAACCTAACTGATATAATCATTTAATTAAATCTTCTAATTAGTACAAGAATGTGACTTTTAGTCCAGAAACGAAAAAATAGAAAAAAAGTTTTTTCCCTTTCATTCTTCGTCAGGGTTTTGAATTAAAAAAAAAGATGTCAGACAGTATTTAACCAACTTAAATGGTATTATATGAAAAAAATTTACTTACTTAGGTAAAATTCTGTAAACACGGGATTCATAAAGTCCGTGTTTCCTTAATCTCTTGATCAATTATGACTAAAATTAAATAACAATGCTGCATATACAGAAATGTAGATAAAAAAAAAACAGCCCAACATACTAATATCATAACCTATATACATAAACAAGTACTCGTACGCTACGCTACATTTTTTTTCTTTTGAGGAAACGTGACGAAACGTTAAGATCTCCAAAAAAAGAAAAACCTGGTATTAAAAATTTGGCTGATTACACATTTTCACTTATTTAGTATATTGTTGAGTTGTACCATCATCTAGTGTTCTGCCTTGCCCCATTTCTCCATTAATTTATGTCTCATGCCTTCTCCTTTGTCCTTTGTAGTTCTCAATCTTCATTTCATATATTAGCTTTCTTACTCACTTCCTTTCACGTTTTACTGATCCTTCCGATGTAGTTGACAAGATTCCACTTCCTCTAACCATTTTGTCCTAACAAGTTTCCTTTTCTTTTGTGTACTCTTTCTTCTTTAATCCTGTTCATTAGTTCCTCATTCCTCTTTTTATCAATTAACTTACTTTCTCCAAACTTCTCCATATCCAAATCTCAAAATAATCAATCTAGTCATTCTTCCTCTTCCTTAAGAGTAAACAAGTTAAGAAAATTCTCATTGAATATACGCTCGATCTCAATTTTAACGCTCACTTAACTTTTGCATCATATCATTTTATAATAAAGAGAAACAGATTCTTCAAACACTGCCTTATGATAAATGAAGGGCTATGACATGCTTTCTGTTTTAATCGGGAAGGCAGTTATTACTGTCTACCCAAGTATGTCAGTATTTGGTGGGGTACTTACGCTGTACCAACAGCGTAAACAGAACCTGGTGGTTTATTTTTTGTTTCAAATACAAAAATACACACTGGAACTTGTTTATTCAAATTATCATATTGCTAACAAAATAATACCTCCGTAATCACAACAGAATCATCATCTTTTAAAATACGTCTACTACAAACGCACCGTGTACAAAAGTCCACTGCTTCATCATTACAAAAATGGCATCTGGGATATAATCAATCCGACTATCGCTCATTTCAAGAATACTAACTTACTCTCTTAAAAGATATTCGGGTTTTTGGCGGAAAAACATTATTTTTACAAGTCCTTCTATCACACAAAAAATATATATATAATGATTAACAGGTTTTTCTTTTCTATTATAATAAAATAAATATTTTTAGGGAAATGATTTCATCAAAGGAATGGTTATAGAGCTTTGAAAAAACCTCAAAAGAAAAAGATATAAATAGTAAGAGCATGTGATGAATAAGTTATTTTGAAAAAAAGGAAAGATGAAAATTGAGGTTAAGGGTAAGGAATAGGGAATAAGGAGGTCAGTAAGGAGAGGAAGTAGAATGCTACACTTTATATAAAAGAATATTTTAAGAAGGATGGCACTGAATGAGATATTTACAACAGGAGTGAGTGAAGAATATGGTAACTCCATATAAACATAAGCTGAATAAGAAAAAAAAGCTGTAGTAAGAAAAAAAGAAAACTGTCCTTTTAGATATATATAAAAAATTTACAAAATTTAGTCACAGAAGCAACAATGTTTTTTTTTCTTTCTAATACAGAGTGTTCCATGAATTTCCATACATAGGAAAAATAAACATGTTTGTATGAAGATACAAAACATAAATCATCTCGAGGAATGTATCACCAACGACATTCCAAGCAAAAATTAGCTTTGCTAGAACAATGGAGTTATATGCTCTTGTAATGGCGTTGATGATACGTTCCTTGAAATGATCCAAATTTGGTATCTTTTCCTGATACACCATTATTTTTCCATTTATGGAAACTTACAAGACACGCTGTACAATAGAACGATCGTATTAATATTAATACGTATTGTCGTGTAGTATACTTATTAATCCGGTAGTGGTTTCATTTATATAGTCGTATTAAAAAGGTTTTTAACCTAAATATGCAAATACCATTTTCCTAATTAAAATAGAATACTAACAAAATTATGAAATATAAAAATGTTATTGCATTATATTGAAGAAAAAGAAAAAACTTCTTCGTAAATTACTGTGACAATAACTAACACTTTAATTTATTTTATAAATTTTATTTTCTTAACAAATAGAATACATTTACAAAAAAAAAATTAACTAACGTTTTAAAAAAATAAAATTTTTCTTTTCTTAATATTAAACAGTAAAAGCTCTTGTCTGCAGCTTTGCTCGTGTAGATTTTGAATTTTTACATAGAATAAGTCTTCAAAAGAAACATTAGATTTTTATTAAAATTCTACCATAATTGAAAAGTTGATTTTTTTTTTCATTGGAAATATTGGAAAAACTTTTCTATTTGATGCGTTTTAATTTTGTTAATTTGTTTTTAGTGGTTGGTTTTATCCTGGGAATGTTCGTACACAGTAGGCCTTGTTGACCAGAGTACTTATTCCTAAATACAAAAATTGTCAAAGTAAATAATTTGAACCGGGCAAAATAAATCAATACTAACTATAACTGTATTTTGAATACCTTGGTTAACAAAAACAACTTCTGAGAAAACAACGTGGTCTCTGTTACTTAATTTAAATTTTGTATATTCGCAATGACATGCATACTCAGCCCGTTAGGTTGGACGTTCGGTTGGTGTGCTTGCTAACATTAGTGTCAGTTTTTTCGTAAACTTCCCTCATATCTTTAACATAGATGGAGCATCATTTCCATGAATTAAAAACTTTAGTTATTTTTAACAGATAATAATAATTTTTATATTAGGTTACAAAAATTAAATATTATAATAAATTAATCAAATCATGTGATACAAAAATTATTTAAAATATTTAATAAACCGTTTTATAATGTTACATACTTTTACTGTTCAAAATCTCCATCTTAAGTGAAAATGAACATTTCATTTCAGTACAACGATTTATGAATACGACTCCCTTCTACAATACAAAAACGGCTAAATGAAAATAGATTTTATTTGTAAACTTTATTTCCTTATTACAGTATTATTAAATTATAACAATATAAATAGTCTTTACGTAGAAAAAAAATTAAAATATTTAACTTTTCTATTATGATGAAAAGTATGTATTAATTACACTGATCTACAGGGTATCTGTAACACAGTTAAAACTACCTCTTTTATTATGCATTGGGCTACGTAATAAC
>JAAAKQ030281483.1:0-10450 GCA_010016005.3 Zanna intricata | reverse complement strand
ATGGTCGTCATATAATCAGATAATAATGTTCGCTAAGTACTTCTTCGGTTCTCCTTACCGAAGAAGTTCTAGCGAACGTCTTGATAATAATTACTAAAAACGAGTGATTTTAATATTAGATCGTGGATACTGGTGTTCTTTGGTGGTTGGGTTTCAATTAACCACATATCTTAGGAATGGTCGACCTGATGCTGTACAAGACTACACTTCATTTCAATTCGTACATATGATCTTCACTCATCCTCTGAAGCAATACCTTATGGTAGATCTGGAGGCTAAACAGAAAAAGAGAGAGAGGTGATTTGTTTTGAACCAGAATACTTTAAAAAACATTAATTGTAATTTTAAAATGGGTTAAAAAACATTGAAAATTCTCGGATTATTGGCTTCAGCTCATCCGGATTAATGCATTTGGCGTTTCAGTATTAAACATTAATCCATCTTTGTACCGTAAAATAAACAAAATTTTGAATTTGAATTTAGTTGCTAGATTTATCTAAATTTTCCGGGGAATCAGCCAAATCCTATTTGAACTTTTGATATTTTAATCATGACAAAATTAATTGTAAAGCCATTTAATATCTGTATCCGAACAGTCAGCTCGTTAGTTAAACCTGCGTCTCTCGATAACAAGATCTTTGTTTACAGTTTCACATGCTAATTTAATAGTAATATAATTAATGTAATTTAATCGATAATTAAAAATTCGGAAACACAACTTTAAATTATTAGTTAATATCTAATTTTTTTTTTTTTTAAAACAGGTTGTTGGTATACCGAAAAATTTACTTATTTTATGAAATAAAATACAAGAAGTATTAAAAAGTAAATTTAAACACGTTAGTAATCTGTTATACTGAGACTAGTTTATGTTCTTTTTGACCACGCGCTATATTTTTTCTGGAAATCATTGTTATGAGTTACATTAAAAAAAAATCTGATTTGGACATTCTGTGATTTCCTAGTACGCCTATTAAATTATATATACATGTTTTTGAAATATATAAAATTATTTCACTAAACTTACAATTTTTTTATTTCTTCTTTTTTTTTAATTGTTAATATTGAATATTATTTATTTAGATTTTTTTTTACAATTGCAGAATAATTATTAATAAATCAATATATTTAATTAATAAAAGAAAAGGAAATGTAGTCGAATTCTAACTGATGTGCCTCTCCCTTGTTAGATCAAAATATTTCTATAATTAAAAATTTTGTTTGATTATAATTCTGTAACCAAAGAAAGTAAGTACCACTTACCATATATTGTTGAAAAGCTCTCATTGATGACTTTTTACTGCAGTTGAAAAAGTTCAAAATTAAATTTTTTGCGTTTTTTTTTAACATGTTTGGTCTTGTCGATTGCAAACAAATGGGAAGATGCACAGCTAGATGTTACAATCCAAAATTACAAAATTTTACAGCTAATCGTTTTTTAGTTATGAGAGATACGTACATACAGAGGTCACGTCGAAACTAGTCAAAATGGATTCAGGAATGTCAGAATTGACATATTGTTGAAATCTGAAACCGAAACTTTTCGCGTTCACAATATTTCGTTTTTTTACAAGGAAGTAAAAATTATTAGCGATGGCTACAAATGAAAATTTTGTTTTGTCAGATTATTTATTCTCATTAAAACTGCTAAGGTAGAATTCTACTGTATTATTCAATTTAGTACAGTTCGGATATAATCATTAACAGTTTATCTATATATTACTGAATCATTTCAGAATATTTTTATCATGTTATCTTCTTTCAGATCTTCCATGTTTTGTCTTCTATAATAATTTTAAAAATCTATTTCAACCATGGGTTATACGTTTAAATTTAACCCTACACACTGATGATTTATTGAACTAATAATAATTAAATAATTACACTGATAAACAAAAAAAGATTTTTAATGTTTCTCTCAGATGACTAAGATGTCACCATATCTTTAATTGCTTTTTTGCGTACATTACAGATCTGTTAATACAATTTTTCTATCACCCTTAGTTAGAAATAAATTGTGCTAGGCCATACCATGCAATGATTTCACTGATGCTTTTCTTTAATAAATAGCCTTAGGCAACATCCCGAATTAATGTTCAACAGTAATCGGCTAGCATGTTAGTATATTTCCCTTTAACCGGCTTTACATCACCAAAATGTCTTTGAAACGTTCACCGCGTTTGTCACTTACGTCTCCAAGTTTGATGGCAAATATCCAGTTATGAGTGGATGTAATGTACTTTCAAAAACATATTACATCCCATAGCTCTGTATGAATAAAAAGCTGATTATCAGTATCGTGGTAATTGTCCAATTTTTGTTTGCCGAGAAAATTTTTACAATCGTCTTTAATTGAAGCTTACGCTAGACTTTCTACATTATTTAACATTGAGTTAAATAAATCATCTTCGCCCAACTCTCTTATCTGAGGATCAAAAAATATATATCTTCCTTTAATTTTTCCTTTACTTACATTCGGAAATTTCTGCTTGATGTACAAAAATCCGGGAATATCCTTCTTCATTGCTTTTACAAAATATTTTATTACTCCTAGCTTTATATGGAGAATGGGTAAAAATATTTTTTTGGGTTCAACTATAATCAATAATATTTTTCCCTTTTGGAGCTAACTTAACTCGTTTCTTCCACTAGTTGGTGACGTAATATTTATCCCTAGTTCGGCTGTCCCACTCGCGGAGAAAATATATGTACTTAGTATAGCCTAATTGCATGCCTAACCAAATAGCTAAAATTTTCAAATCATCACATACGTTCCAGGTATCTTTTTCATCACATTGTATGTCTCTTTCAATTTAATCGCATAAGCCATCGGTATCGAATGATATTTCTTACCGTTGTCTAGTAGAACCGCTTTTAAACTGCAACTGGACGAATATATGAAAAGGCGCCAGTCCTCAGGTTTATGAACTTGTCCTAAGTGCCACATAAGTTTATCAATATTTTTGAAATAAATCAAATTATTTTTATCAATAAATTACTGAGAAAGTTCCTTTTTGTCAGCTTCTAAAGCTTGAAATTTTTTTGGAAGTAAATTCTAACGATGCAGTCTTGATCCTAATAGTTCAGCTTGATTATTTGATAAATTTAAATTCCTAACCATGTCATTTAATTCCTCTTGTGATATAAGATGTGGCTTATCGGAAGATAAATCAAAATCATTGTTCTCTTCATTACTGTCTGATTCTTCATCGCTGCTTTCGAAACATACACTTACAGGTGGCTCAGGAACTGGAATATTTTCACTATGAGGTACAGGTCTGATTGCAGATTGCAATGAAGGACATTTTACAGTATGTTTAGATTTTTTAGGAATTCCAGACCCACTTATTAAACAATAGTTACGATTATCCTTTGGTTCACACCAAAGTCTAGGTACACCAAATGGCAAAGCCGTCCGTGTTACCTTTCTGCCATCTTCCGAAATATACAAAACAATTAGTGCATACTACATGAGGAGCCCAAGTTTTATCCTAATCACCAATTTTTCACTGAAAGTACAAATGATATGCTTTGTTAATCGTAAAATTGGTGTAATGGTTTTACTATCTGATTTTATGGTAAACTACTGAGTTTATGTACGTTTATGTAAAAGGCATCCACATCATTTACATTGCCGGCCTCCGTGGCACGAGTGGTAGCGTCTCGGCCTTTCATTCGGAGGTCCCGGGTTTGAATCCCGATCAGGCACGTAATTTTTCACACACGATACAATTCATTCATCTCATTCTCTGAAGATATAACTTAATGGTGGTCCGGAGATTAAAAAAAAAAAAAAAAAATACACAATTTCAAGGCATTATGACAACTATTAACAAACACTAATTAATTATTAACAAACTTAAGACAGCACTAAGACTAATCAAAATTAATTCATTCCTAAATCCAGTGTTTAATACAAACAACACAGCGTTTTTTTTTTAGCTACATTTCTTGACCGGCATAGACATGATTAATATTATCCATGACGGCTCAGACTTCATTGCGTTAGATATGATGTCACAATACGTGACTGTGAAAGATACAGTTTAATTCTTTATTTAGTATTATTTATTTATACCTTACAAATTATGTTAACAAAGTTAAACAAGTAAAAGTCTGTTTCCAACTGATGTGCCTTTCCTTGTAATTTCAAAATATATTCATTTATTAAAATTTTATTTGGCTATAACTCTGGAACCAATGAAAATAAGTACCACTTACCATACGTCGTTGGAAAGCTTTCATTGAGGTTTACTACAGTTGAGAAAAAGTCCAAAATCCATTTTTTTTTTTTTTTTTTTTGGATTTTGGGCTTTATTTGACACTTTTGGTTTAGTGAATTACAACTAAAAGGGGAGGTGGACCCACATGAAAATCCAAAAAATCCAAAATTTCTACATCGTACGGCTGATCGTTTTGAATTATGCGAGATTTGCCTATGTACATACGTACAGACGTCACTCTGAAACTAGTCAAATGGATTCAGGGACGGTCAAAACGGTATCTCCGTTAAAATCTGAAAACCGAAATATTTCGCGATCGAAATAGAATACTGCAATAAATATGTTTTCTATTAAATTTTTTTTTTCACTCCCGAGCCGGACCTACAATAAAGTATAACACAGCCCGGGGGTTGTCCACTCTAGTGAGCCTTCCCGTCCGGTACGACAGATCGGCCCACCGGTTCGGATCATTTAGTATGTCTGCCTCTAACCGTCGAGGTGGGACACCAGAGCTAACAAAGTCGGTCCCGCCACCCACCTCGACGGCCGGTACTTGGTCTCAAATGCGATCCCCCCGATGAGGGGGCGCACCGGAATTCGGTCTGTTGTTTTATCGAGCAGGAAGTATACCGCAAACCCTGACGTTAGCACAGGCAGGGGATTCATATTCAAGGCATACGGGTAGGATGGTCGACATCTAGCGCTGGAAAACATTTCGACATAGCCCGGCCACAGGAAGCACATACACAGGAAATAACATACAAAATGATAAAAACCCAGGAAATAACATGGAAAAAACAATATATACATAGGAATAGCTTACAAAATACACAGGAAATGACATATTATAGATAATACACACAGGAAGTAACATACATAAATAATACATTCACAGGAATAACATACAAAAACAATAAGAGCAATTAATAAAGAAACATAAACCAGGAATAGTATAATTTAAAAGCATCACTCCTATAAGGAGGGGCACCGGATAAACCAGATCGCAGCCGGCCTCATTAGAGCTGGGATGAGAGAGTCCCCGTGCTTCATTACCGCCGCCCATTACTGCACATACCGACGAACGGCAGTTCCACAGGGGACTGTCCCTCAACCCCGCACTACACTGTCTTCCCGGCCTTTATGTTGCAGAATGCGTGAAACAAAACTGGCCACCGTCTGGAATCCCTCTGAGCTAGACGGCATCTGACCGATGACGTTTGTTTTCAACGGATATGGGTTATCCTCTTGCACGTGCGGTGTAGATTGACCCATGCCCGGCAGGCGAACATAACGTGCTCCGGGGTGTCTATCTCTCCGCAGAAGAAACGGATTGGATCATCAACTCTTCTCCTGCTATGCAAGTATGCACGGAACACGCAATGACCAGTTAGGAATTGGGTCAACCAGAATGAAACCTCCTCAAAGGGGCGGTTGACCTGCCGGATTAACCTATGAATCCATCGGCTGGAAGAGGAAAGATCCCAGCGAGCCTGCCAACCCCGGATAAACGTGTTGCTAGTTGTTGAAATGGCGGGTTACCGGCTGTAACAGGCGCAGCCTCAGTCGAAGCCGACATATAGCCGAAATAATCTGTAAGGCAAGTCGCCGCTGTACTCCCTCTAGGATTGGACGGTTACGCTCTTTCCTCAAGGCGCCTGATTAGACCATTACTCCGCACAACATCATTGAATTAATCACATGACGATAAATTCGCCGTTTAGAGTCTCGAGGGCCAATGACGTTACCTAAAAGTATGTAAGGGCCTTGACCGCCCCGCCAGCCTTCTCTGCTGTTTCCCGTAGGTGATCTCCGTCGCATTCTGCGCCTTTCCAAAGGCCGGACGCCCGAGAAGAGACACGTTCAGAAGCGACACATTCATCCTCCTGATTTTCGTTGGAGCGCAGTTCCACTTTCAGGTCGGATGCGACGTCCCGTATAGCTGCCTTCAGAGACGCAGCCTTATCTACTCGCCTCACCCGTATGCAGAGGTCTCCTACGCCGCCCTGTTTTACTAATAAAATATAGCCTATTTCCTGATCTGCCCCCGACTGCTTAACACTCTTTAAAAGTTCTGCGTACGAGTGATACGAGTAAGATCTGCGCACAAACCACCACTGTGCCGCTCTCTACCACCGCATGGATGGAGCGGTAACTTGGACCTGTGGTGGAGTTGGCGTGGAGCGAAGGCATTAGGCAGATGTCTGCTGCCGACAGGTGAATTGGTCTACCCCAACGACCCCAGAGTCCGAACGACCTAATAAATACAAAATCAGTCGTTCCGTGCACTTTCTGAACCCATCCTGTGGCAAAAAAAATACGGGTGGTGTTGTGCCCGAGGGAGCCCTCTCAGGGCACATATCATCATACGCAGCGAGGCTTTCTCACTATTTTGGGAATTATAAAAGAGGTAAAACGCCTGTAAGCCAGTTTCAATTTATCACAGCCAACAGTTCATTCGTCACAGCCTCCGGATGTATCTCTCGGCTACCGGTGGAAACGGAAGCGAAGTCGAAGAAACGGAATATTTCTGCTTCATTAGTTAAGTAAGCCGCAGGGGGAATCACCTTGGACTTCTCACCTCCCGCCCATGTCCTAGATATCGCATCGATTAGTTCATCATCCGTAAAATACCGGGCAAGGATATGCACAAGATCGTAGCTCCCCGAGGTAGTTTGGGTCGTGGTCTCCGCTGTCAGCTTGCCGCTCTTTCCTGAAGCTGGGCCCTTTGACAATACGATATTGCAGGCCACTGTCTCCAATTGTCCTACTAAGAATACTATAAAGTCTAACGTGTCCTTAATTGCCCGTTTAGTTTTGGAGCATGCTTTCACTTGAGCAGACAGATCACCAATTCCTACAAACAGCCCCCGAAGTACCGGGAGGGCTTCCGTGCTAAATAAAGGCTGACTGTCCGCGGTATGAGACGTCATACTGTCTTCCTGATCGGCGAGGCTTCGCCCTCCCGATTTGAGTCCGAACTATCCGCAGCTGCCCGTTGCTTCCTTTTTGGTCCCGTCACAGGACGGGAATGTGACGTTGGAAGTTTATTTATCTGTCTAGTCCCTTCTATGAGCTCCTTCTTCTTTCTTTATCTGTTTAGCCTCTGGGACTACCATAATGTATTGCTTCAGAGAATTAAGTAATTCTATGAGCTCATGCTCCACTCACTCAAAGCACTACCACTCACTCCACTACCTCACTCAAAGCAGTCCTGGCCCTCGAGAGATCATCTCCCGACGAGACGGACGATTCTGAGCGTCGATGAGAGCCACAAGTCTTCTTAGTCTTCTCTGGGAGGAGCAGTCTTCACAAGACTGCTCCCAGATCTTCTGCTTCAGCATACTGGCGCCAGGCGGTTCTTCTGTTAGTAATGACTTGTCATTAGCCCGATGTGAGGAAGGGAACGTGCTCTGTACTCCCGTCTCTATTTTGGATCCCTTAGCTAAAGGCGGATATTCCGCTGCATAAACTTCGTCTCTTCTACTCCTATTTGAGGAGCATCGAGTGGAGACGTTCTTCATAATGAAACCTCGACTGTTACTGTGTATTGTTTCCCGCGAAGTCTTACGAGAGACCCCATCCGTCCGTCTTGTAATAGGCTTCTGAGGGGCCGAGGGGCGCCACGGGTGTCGCAGAAGCGATATATACTTAAGTAAATTAAGAAAAATAATTAAATTCTGTTGAAAAGAACCAAAATAAAAACACAAAAGTGATAAAGTAAGAAAAACAAGTATGTAAACAAACCAAGCCAGTAAACAAATTTGACGGGTTTCGAATCCCGGTCAGGATTGGCATTTTCACACACGCTACAAATCATTCATCTCATCCTCTGAAGATATACCTAACGGTGATTCCAGAAGTTAAAAAAAAAGTAAACAAATTACTAAAGAGATATGTAAACAAACTTTACATATCCTAGCGTTGCTAGGTTATATCGTAGTGTAACTAAAAATGTATTAAATTAAAGCATATTCACAAGCTCATGAGTTTTATTTACTTTGTCGCAGTGATAGGAATGAGCTTAAAGTTTTACATCAGTCAAACAAATATGTAAACAAACTTTCGATAAAGTGTTATCGAAAGGCTTTCGATAATAAAAAAAATAAATTTATTTCTTCTTATCTGATCGGTTAAAGTTTGCTTGTGGCCTTATGTATTATACCACAGATCTAGAATTAGAAAGCTCTTTCAAAACCAGTCAATTTTTTTATTATTTTTCTAATGAATATTTAAAAAATAAATTAAATTACTTATTAAAATATTTTTTACAATTTTTTTTCATTTTATTTTAACATTAGTTAATTATTGTGTTATTTTTTCTGTATGGAACTGAATGTATTTTCAATAAGTTTTCCATTAAAAAAAAGTTACATTTGAAACGTTAGGTAATTCTATAACCATCAATTTTTATTTAATTTAGATAGAATTGGTTATTTTTTTTTTTTGCTTCACAAGCAGAAAATAATTAATTTATTATTAAGCTTTAAGTATATATATATATATATATATATGCAAATTGTGATATTATAACTGAAAAGTTATTCTTCTGTTTCAATACATATACATATATCTGTATCCTAAAGCGACTGCATATATATATTTAATGCATCGAACAATGAATACTACATAAAAACTCTTCATTTATTTTTTGTTTCATTTTACTTGCTAAGCCCAGATATTGAACTGGAATTATAATAGTCTTTTGCCGTTGGAAGTACAATGGAATTGATGGATTTTATTTTCCATCAATTGAATACATCAATCTTCTTTTTTTTTTAGAATATTACAATATTTCCATTTTTTTTTGCAATTTATTTAACAATCAAATCGATTTTTAAGATAATTTTGATATTATTTTGCCGTTATTCAATCAATCACTTTAATTTTAATTTTGATTTTGCCGTTAATCCGATTTTATGTAGTAAACCCAGAAATATTCATGAGATATATTTCTAGTTATTTCATGGCAACTCACCTGGTTGGTCTAGTGGTTACACTCGTCATCGCAAATTAGCGGATATCAAAGACGAGAGTTCTAAGATCCAAATCCTAGTAAAGGCAATTACTTTTATACGGATTTGAATACTAGATTGTGGATACCGGTGTGTTCTTTTAGTGGCTGGGTTTGAATTAACCAAACATCTCAGGAATGGCCGTCCTAAGACTGTAGAAGACCATACTTATCCTCTGAAATAATATCTTAGGGTGGTTCCGGTGAATAAACGGAAAAAGAGAGTTATTTATTGGCAGCTGAAAACGTATGATTTACCTGTAAATTTTATTATGCCGTGTACATTCGTTAGAAAGATTTAGGATGTCGCTTCAATCTGCCGATCGAAGATCGATATGCGACCGATCCCCCGATTAAGAATACACAAAATCTCTAAACTTACCTGTTTCATCATCACGAATAGGATTTGATTTGAATCCAAAACGGAGAATAAAAAATGAAGATAAAAGGAAAAGTAGTAGTTAGTGACAAAGGTTCTATTCGCGGAGTAACCGCAAAACAGATAAGTAATCCCAAGCAGATGGTGATAGCTTCAAGAAATTCTCCATTGAACAGACTGTCCACCCACTCTACAACACTGGGGAAGACACAGTATTGTTTTCTGAATTCGGATCAGATTAATACTGATAAACGATATTGACTCGACTGGCTTAAATAAACCCTTGTACTGCAACAAAAGTTGTTTTATCGCTGAAATTGAAAATCGTACCAGAAAAAAACAAAAGGCCTCTTAAAAAGTGCTGTTAATTTCCAAAAATTTCTAATAGAATTTTAAACTATTTATCCAGGTTCCTTTCGTCAATATAAATTAATAAAAATTAACTTATGATCAAAATTCTGCTTACGAGTAGTTTTTACTTTTAATAGCGAAAAATTTCGGTTGTCAGATTCAACGGAAATATCCATTTTTGACCATTCCTGAATCTACATTGACTAGTTTTCAATAGTAGCATATTGACTAGATGTCTGTACGTACGTACGTATCTCGCTAACTCAAAAAGATTAACCGTGGGATGTTGAAATTTTGGATTTCGGCTGTTGTAACATCTAGTTGTGCCCCTCTTCTTTCGACTTTTGACATTTGGATTTTGCTCTTTTTCTGCGGTAATATGAGCATTGAGCATTGTGCTTTTTTATTGTTTTTGTGCATTGAGCGCTTTTCAACGATGTATCATAAGTGGTACTTATTTCCATTGGTTCCAGAGTTTTTTTTTTT
>JAAAKQ030281472.1:0-10450 GCA_010016005.3 Zanna intricata | reverse complement strand
ATTGGAAACTTTTTTCTTATTTTTAGATATAGAATCCGTTTCCGAGAGATTGCCGTGCAGTTTTGATACACCCTGTTTAAAGGGAAACAATATATATTGTTGGTAACAAATATCTTTAACGTTAAAGAAAAACTAGCACTGTATAATAAAGGTACTGTAAGCTACTCAAAAATCAAAATGGTGGAAGCAATCGCCTAGCTCTAATACTATGAAAGTTTGACTTTTTTACATAGAATAATAATAACTATCAACGCCTGAAAAAAGAGAATACAAAACATATAAAAAAACTTGTTCAGATGTTATAGTGTAAGCTATGGATGTAAACTAAGTCGTGACGACTTGAAAAGAAAAATGCAATGTGGTAAATTATACTTTTTAAATTACGATAATCATCGGTATTTGGTACGATGATTTCAACAAGTATATGCATTATAAATGTGTATGCGGATGTATGTATGTATGAAGAAAGATAACACGAATTTAGCTTAATTACATAGTTAAATGTTTATGGAAAAATTTCCATAATTTTTTTTTACACTTTAAATATCTATCTAACTTAACCTTAAATTTTATTTTGTGAATTTATAAAAATAAAGTACAGTTTGTGATTTTTTTAAAATAATAAAATTATAAAATGATTTCTTTAAAGGATATTAAAAAAACAAAATGGATCTATAATGGCGTTGCAAAACATTGATAATAATCATATAAATATGAAAAACAATTACTGTTAAATGTACTTATACCACATAAAAAAACATTTATTTCAGATAATACAAAGTCTTCATGGTGGCTTTTGAACATGGATTAAATGAAAAAAAGTTAACAGCACAGTTCTCTTTTTCTTTTTTTTGTTTAGTCTTCAGAATTACCGTAAGGTATTACTTCAGAGATGAATGTGGCCGTACGAATGCGAATGAAGTGTAGTCTTGTACAATCTCAAGTCGACCACTCCTGAGAAGTGTGATTAATTAAAACCCAACCACCAAAGAACGAGTATTCAGATCCCAGTATTCTACCTTTACTGAGATTTGAACCTCAGAACTCTCGAATTCGAAATCAGCTGATTTGTGATGTCGCGTTAACCATTAGACCAACTCTGTGGGCTTGACAGAATAATTGTAGAACTTCCCGTCACCCAGCATACATTATACACACACAATTTAATTTAGCACGTCAGTACTAGACAAGCACTCCTGGTGGTGACAGGGGTACTATTAACGTAATATACCCACTTAGCTATTAGAGCATTTTTTTTGGGTGGGATTGCAATTATGTAAACATTTTTTGCAAGTATTGTTATTTTTTAATTGTTAACAAATGTGCCTAAAAAAATAAGACCTTAATTAAACGAAATCTCGAGATACTGAGAGAACTGCTATGGTTCGGGATTTGAACCTAAAGGTTACGCAAACATTTAGGTAGGAAGCTATCAGAGCTACCAACATAAATTCTCAAAATTTACCTATTGCCTTGATCTTCTTTCTTTTTCTGTTTTAGCCTCCAGAACCACTGTGAGGAATTACTTCAGAGGATCAATAAGGATGTATGAATTTAAATAAAGTGCAGGCTTGTACAGACTTAGGCCGACTATTCCTAAGTCATGTGGTTAAGTGAAACCCAATCACCAAAGAACACCGATATCCACGATCTAGTATTTAAATCAGTAAAAAGGTAACTGCCTTTACTACGATTTGAACCTCAGAACTTTCTACTACTTAATCAGCTGATTTTGCCATGACGTGTTCACCACTAGACCAACCCGGTTGGTTTACTGACTTGATCTGAATTACAGATACCTCACCATTCTTTTATGAAAATCCTGTATTTTAATATAAATAATACATCAAACGAAATAAAAGTATATGTAACCCAAATTTAGTTTTTATTTACCTACAGAAAAGTTTTTAGGTCCGAATGTACGTTCAAGTGTTACAACCGTAATGGTTAAATTACTTCCAAACCATTCTACTTTGTTATATGAAGAATAATAACTATCCTATGCCAAGCTTACTAAGGAACATGATGAGTAAAAAATTTATTAATAGTAATTAAACTGTATTATGTAGATAACTAAAGATGCTGTACTGGCCTCCGTGGCGCGAGTGGTAACGTCTCGGCCTTTCATCCGGAGGTCCCGTGTTCGAATCCCGGACAGGTATGGCATTTTCACACACGCTACAATTCATTTATCTCATCCTCTGAAGATTTACCTAACGGTAGTTCCGGAGGTTAAACAAAAAAAAAAAAAAACTAAAGATGCTGTAAGATACGGCCGACAAGAAGTAGGTCATAATAAAACTATGTTTAAATTCTTCCTGAATATATTGAAAAATGAAATCTTATTTAAATATCTGTCTGAACGTTAACGAAAAATCTATATATTTTTGTCTTATTTAAACTGTTTTCTCTAAGAGCAATGATATAAATTTTACAGCCAGTAAAGTGCTTACAAATAAAAAAATAGTTTTTTCACTATTGTAGAATTTCTTGAAATATCGGGAAATGTTTGTAAGGAGGATGTATAAGGAAACAAAAGAATTTTTCTATTATTTCACTAAATTTAATAATAAAAAAAAAAAGTTTTAAATTATATTTAATTATTAAAGTACGAAAATGCCACTAATATTTTAAATTCTTAAGTACCAGTATATTTAAAGAACGGATATCGTTTTATTCAAGTTTATTACATAGAACTGTTATTCCACTATGTTAATACTGACTCATACAAACTGAATAAGTGAGAAATGCCTCAGGGGGTAACGGATTCTGGAATAAGCTAGACCGCAATTACAAAGTATACGTACAGCACCTTCACTAACAACAATCTCACAGTATCAAATAATTTAATATTAATCATGACACTAAATAAACGAAATTTTTTCTGTCGTGATAAAAAAAAAACCGAAGTATTTGCTAGAACGATACACCTTATTTAAATAAAAAAAAAACAAATAAAATTAATCAAATAAATAAATTGCATTTTTTTTAAATAAAAAAACTTTCTAACGGGGAAAATAGAATTATTAGCGATTTTAAGACAAAAAGTTGTTCAACAAGTAAGAGCCATAAATAGATCCAAACAATTAAACGGATAAAATATTTCTAAGTAATCTAGAATAACGCGCGCGCGCACACAACACACACATTGTTTATAATTGTAAACTGTTTATAATTACGTATCGGTTATTATGATTTATTTTTTGTATTGCAATGCGAAAATATTTTATCGCTTATAATGACAGACGGAAGTGACTCATCATTATCTATATTGTAGATACACAAATATTTTGACGGTTGAAAAGAATCACGTTTTCCCCTTTTTACCTGAATTTGTAGCAGGTTGTCTTGTTCTTGTTTTTCTTATCTTCTTCCTGTTCCAGATTATTGTAAACTGTAGCAGTTACATTCAGTTTTTATTAATCTTTCGCTGTGAGCGTAAATTTTACATATCCCAATTACGACTTCGCGAAAAACATTCACTATAAAGGAAAAGGCCCACATTATCTGGCGGTTAGAGAATAGTGAAACTAATAAGGAACATTTCCCAAGAATTAAGCGTAGGCCATGCGACAACATCGGTGATATGGAATAACCATAAAAATTAATTAAGAAAAATTGCAAAGAAGAATCTTTAGCGGAACGGGAAAATAGTCTGCAAAACCAGTCGTTGTTGAATTCACTGTTTGAAGATTATCAAGAGATTGAAAAAAATTTAGAAACGCAATGAAACTGTAACAGATGATGTAGTGGCTTCAGTACTGGCAGAAATAGAGGGGACGTAGATTATGACAACAAAAGTAAAGATGAAGATATCCACCCGCCAAATCTTCCAGAAGTTTTAGGGGCAATGAAAACTCTTCACTGGTTTCTCAGTTTTACAGAAACTGCCAATGAAGAAACAAAGAATGTTTGTCTTGATTTAGAAAAGAACCTTCTAAAACTGTATTACAACACGAAATGTTCAAAACAAAGCAAAATAACCAACTTTTTGCATAAAAGTAATTTTTACAATTTTTTCTGTACCTTTACCTATTTGTATTTATTATTGCATATTTTTTTGTATTATTTTATTACGGAAGTAAATTATATTATTTTTAAAGATTATTATTTTACTGTAGTATCCGTGATAGATGGCATATTAAAGAAGTTCCACTAAGCAACCTAAACATCAGTTAAAATAACGGATTCTTGGAGATCACAGTAAACGATATTTACAATACTTTTTCTTCAGATATAAGTCGCATAATAAATATTATCATTTTAATTTTCAAATGCAAAAATTTTTTTAAAAGAAAATCATAAAAATGCGTGGGTAAAGTTGTTAAATATTTTTTGTACTTTAAATATTTTAATGTTTTTTGATATGAATTTTATATCACAATTATTTAGTAAAAAGTAACAGAAAACAAAACCGGCATACAAAACTTTTTAACAATAATTCAAATTAGGTAAATATTTATTTATATTTTCGTAACCTAACGAGCGCAAATAGAATAAAATATGACCTAAACAAGATTCAAAATTTTCTCAAAAAGACGAAAAAATAATCCAATGATATATACGTGTACTATATATGCTCGTATTTGGTTGTATATAACAGATTACACTAAAGTTTTATCGCCTCCTTCCTGGTTATACTAAAATAGTACCATCTCCTTCAGATTGCACAGATATTTTATCGATATCGCTCTGATTACATTTAAGTATTTCCACCCCCTCCCAGATAATACTAGTATTTTACCGCCAACTCCCAGATTACTTCAGTAACCAACGAATCAGTATACCGTATATTCCTACCTAATCACAATTACTAATAAGAGTGATCAGTGGGTGGGGGAGGGGCACTCGCGCATTTTTGAATGCGCAGGCTACCCCTTTAGGTCAGGTGTAGGACGGGAAAGGAAGCCTCTTGGAGAAGGAACGTCTCGGCTTTCTACAAGCGGAGAGTCACCGCCCTCTAAGGATGCTAAGAGGACCCCAAAGGGGGGCTCCGCTGCAGGAGCCCAAACGGGAAGGGCAGCAGGCAGGGGTAATCTGCTGCCACGACACCCAGGGCTGGCCGATGTTATGCTGAGAGGCGATTACGGCTGCTCCTGGCAGGGGAAGGGGGAGGTATTTTAGTGGGTGAGAGCCCCATACTACCATCTGTGCGGGCAGATAGCGGCTGGTAGAGCTTTTTCCTCCTCGTACGCAAAACAAAAATAAATAAATAAGAGTGACCAATAAAAAAGTAACCAATCATAAGGTGTAAGGAACTGACCAATCATTGGGCATTATATTCCAACCGATCATGAAGTGATGTTTTAACCAATCATAAAGCGTTAATAAAATTTATTAATTGGAATACAAAATTTATGTAATCAGTACAGTGGGGAATTACACTCAAATTTGCCAAAAATCGGAGCATTACATTAAAAATATGCAATAAATCGAGACATTACACTCAAATATGTGAAAAAGAAAAAAAAAATGTTATGAATAAATATTTTTAAAAACTATTAAAAATATTAAATGTCTCAATATCTTCACTTTTAAAACAGTGAAATTTTTTACTTTCATATCTAATTAACAATAAATACTTTCTACAGTAAAATTACAGAGAGCTTTTTTTTTTCTATTTGCCATGCCGAATATGTAATTCAATAGCAACAACAATTAAAACACATCACCTGAATATTAACTTGATGCTTTAATGTATACATCTAACCTACAGCGATTCAAGGCGACTTCCATGATGGTTAACGCAGTTTAAAGTTTACCACAAAGTAAGGTGGCTTGCCACGCAATTTATTTACAATCTCTTACTACTACTATTATATTACTAATAGAAATAATAATAATAATTTAAAATAAAATAATTTAATTAAATTTATTTTAAATAAAAATAATTAATAAATATTCGAATAGTAGTGGTAAATGATTTGAAAGTAAAATCATAAATCTGAAATATTTTTACGCTTGAAAAAAAAACAAAACAAAAAAAAAAAAATTCTTGAGTGCAATATTTGTAACCGTATAGTTTGTTTACAAAAATGAGCAGGCACAGAACTAATAACAAATTAAAAATATTTATATACGTAAAGTTTTATAATAAAATACGTGACGAAAATACAATTATATACCAATATAAAAGATTAGAAACAAACATTAGAAATAGATAAATAAAAATTGCTACGCATACAACATGTAGATACAGATTATAATAAAGAGAACCGATTTAGTTAAATATAAAATTAACACGTTAAATATTAAAAATGTAATAATATTACAACTTAACTGTTATAAGAATATAACTGATTCAAAAACGACTTAAAAATTTTAAAGGCATCAAAAATTGATTCATATAACCTACAAATTAGGTTGAGGTCTCATTCATAGAAAAAAAAAAAAAAAACATATCAAGTTTGTCACCCAACAATCAATTTGGTTTGGCTTCCTACTGTAATGCGACTTACATCCACCTGAAGTCAATATCATTCCAGACTGTAGCCAGCAAATCGGGAGTTACCTCTGCAATTGCGGCGTTTATTCGAAGTCTTAGCTCAACAAGATTAGCAAGCAAAAGTACATAAACCCCACAAGAAAAATATCTCTCTCTTTATCTGTTTAGCCTCCGGAACTACTGTAAGGTATTAGTTCAGAGGATGAATGATGATATATATGAATGTGAATGAAGTGTAGTCTTGGACAATCTCATGTTGACCACTCCTGAGAAGTGTGGTTAAATGAAACTCAACCACCAAAGAACACTGGTATCCACGATCTAGTATTCAAATCCGTATAAAAATAACTACCTTAAATAGGCTTTGAACCTTAGAACTCTCGTCTTCGAAATCAGCTGATTTGTGATGTCGCGTTAACCACTAAATCAGCCCGACGGGCTACAAAAAAAAAAAAAAATCTAGCAGGATCAAATCTTAGGAGCGAGATGGCTATAAAATTGGACCTTTACGATCAATTCACAGACCTGGGAATCGAATATCCAGAAAATCTCGGACTTCTTGGCGTCATTGAGGTGGTTCTCCGTCCTTCTGATAATGGCGTCCATCTAGGTCATTATCGTCTAAATGAGGAAATAAAATATTTTGAAGCATTTTCAAATGAACTACAGTATTTACTGTTGCCTTCTGGAAGAAGAACAGGTCGGACAATCTTTCTTTGCTTACGTAACAAAAAAACATTGATCTTAGGGTTATCACAAATGTGCTAAAAAGTTTCATGAGAGTTTTAGGGTACCCTATATTTGGCACTTATCGGTGTTCACCTTGCCGCTGATGTGAAACGTTGATTCATCACTAAAAACGTATCATTATCTACAATTCTATCCATCGTTCCACACGAAACAGCTGCCGAGTTACTTTATCGTCATCTGTGACGTGTTGAACCACGATTAGTTGTATGACTTCAAGTGAAATCGTTTACGTAATACGCTAAACAGTCGTTTGTGAAATGTCAGTCTCACGTGACATACGTTAAGTTGATTTCTTCGGATTACTTGTAAAGCTTTTTCTGAATTGTTTTGCAGCAGCTTTAGGGAAGCGTAGGCGTCCCCGATGATTTTGTATGTTTAACAGAACAACCTGTCTCAATGAAGGTTTGGTGCCAAGAGTAAATTGTAAGCGTATTAGGAGGACGCATCAGTAAATGTATCCATTTTTAACAGTACTAGTGACAGCACTGATGGCCAAATTTGGTACTAATGAACTAAGTGAATCAAAATTTTATGTGTTTTGATATGAAATGAGATTTCAACCGAATCTGCAAGTTTCTGCAAGTTTATGTTAGTACGACTAAATAAATAATTTTTTTTTATGCTTTTAAAATTGTAAAGTCGTTTTTTAATCATCCGGAATATTAGTTGGCGTAAGTCAACAATCATAATCTACATCAATTTTATTAAGCATGGCCGGTTGGTAACAATATATAAATATTTATATAATTACATTTACTATTTATAACAGTTGTGACCTTCTTACTGATATGACGTATAGTTTTACTTTACTTTAACTCCTTGACGATTAATTATTAAATTTATTTAAAAAAATATATTTCATTAATTATTCATATGTGAAGTAAACATTCATAAAATAAATTATCATTGTACCTGAGGATGAAGTAGTAATCTCTAAAAGCGCTTGAACATAGTTCTGTTAATGAATGTTGGTAATTGAAAAATATAATTATATAAATAATAATAATCTAATAGAATCTTATTTCAAGAGACCACCAGATAGATCTCTTCTTGCCTGGCAATCAAAAATATTCATTCAATACTACTTGAATTTAAGATTACATTACATTTTGAATTTTATGAGTAAAATTACGTCATTTTATTTTAAGAAAAATAATCTAATTTCAAAAAATGTAAATAAACTGTATAAAAAAATCTGGCATTCTACACAACTGTACTCCCCTTAGATATAAACGACATAAAATTCTATACTGCAGTCGTCAAATTATGCGAGTTATTTACTTCTTTTTATTTGATTATTTTTGTATTAATTTCTTTAAATTATTTTAATAATGTTAACTTCATAGATTTATTTTTTATTGTTTCGAGTACTTAAAACCAAAATTATATTAAAAAGTTAATTTTTAAAAAATTCTTGTATCTAAAGTTAATGTAGGCAACTAAAACCACTAAACCAACTAAAAAAAAAAAAAAAATACAAAAAAAAAGAAGTTGAATCTATAAATGAAACTTATTTCCAAAATAAACCACCCATAAATCGGGTGTATGGCAATTTGGTATCTTGCCATACCAAATTAATAGCTTTAGAATACATTTTTAGCTGATTTATGTTTCCTCACAAAATTACCGATTTTTAATCATACAATATATTTATCATATACATTGATACATAGTATAATTATAATTATTATAATGATACAAAAATGAAAATGAAAGGCTTGTTGGAGATTTAGAATGTTTTAAGATTATTAAACGGATTACTTTTATTACTAGTATTAAAGGAAAGTAAATGAGAGAGAAAAAAAAACCAATTACAATGCAATGTTGCTGATAATTTGATGTAGACCTGGTTTAGAAACGCAATAATTACATCCAGTAACGCAGTTGAGTGTATCCAGATTACTGAAACGTCCTGTTTAAGCAATAAAATATCTCCGACAGGAAGTTCACAAATCAACAGACTACACTGACACAGTTCTTCCACTATTTATTAGAATTAGTTAATTTACAAAACTACATTTTAAAATCAAATTATTATTTATTTCTTTTCAGTGATTGGTCCATAAAAACTATTTATAACGTTTTTGGTCAATCTAAAGAAAAAAGTTTTATAATTAATTACTAAAAGTTTATTATTTAAATTTATTATTTTTGAAAAATTTAATCAAATATCTTTTAGATCCATCCATTCTTTATTTGCGCCAATAAAAAATTACATTAATTATATAGTACATAACATGTGATTAAATGTATTCTTTTATAAGCTGTATTTATAAGCAGGTTATTTATAAGTTGTATTATTTATGATAAACTAAGGGATTATGAAAATTGGAATGTATTTAGCCCTCGATAAAAATATCTGAAACAATATGAAATTTTTATAAATAAAAGACAATCTTCGTTTTATGTGTCCCCCTCTTAACTTAAAAACTAATTAATTGATTGCGCTGAAAACCTCACAGTTTATTATTGTTTGTCCCTTTTCTTTTTCTGTTTAGCCTCCGAAACTACCATAGGGTATTATTTCAGAGGATGAATGAGGATGATACCTATGAATTTGAATGAAGTGTAGTCTTGTACAATCTCAGGTCGACCACTTCTGAGAAGTTTGGTTATTTGAAACCCAACCACCAAAGAACACCGGTATCCACGATCTAGTATTCGAATCTATATAAAAGTCTTTACTAGGATCTGCTCTTTACTGGGATTTGAACCTTACATCTCTCGACTTCGAAATCAGCTGATCTGTGATGTAACGTTATCCACTAGACCAGCCCGGTGGGCATTATTATTGTTTGTCCCTGAAGTGTTTACAATGTATTATTTTTTTTTCTTTTTTAACTTCCGAAACCACAATTAAGTATATCTTCAAAGAAATGAGATGAATGAATTGTAGCGTGTGTGAAAAATGCCATGCCTGACCGGGATTCGAACCCGGGACCTGTTATTAGTTCCATAATATTCAAACACAACAAATTCTGAAGAAGTCGATATTGATATAGACAACGATCGATGTAACAATGACAATCGATATGACCGATATCTCTCGATGTACACAACGATATTAAATTTAGTAAACAAGTTTTAGGTTATTTATTTAAAACCCACCGGGTTGGTCTAGTGGTTAACGCGACATCGCAAATCAGCTGATTTCGAAGTAGAGAGTTCTAAGGTTCATATCCTAGTAAAGATAAAAATTTTTATACGGATTTGAATATTAGATCGTGGATACCGGTGTTCTTTGGTGGTTGGGTT
>JAAAKQ030281406.1:0-10451 GCA_010016005.3 Zanna intricata | reverse complement strand
GAGATAAATAATTATAAACTATCATTCAAAGTGTATTAATGTTGATTATAAGCGACTATTAACTACTTCTGTAATTGGTTGTACGATATGTTAAAACTATGATGATGATATTAGTGTGTACAAAATCGTAAAAATATATTTAATAAATTTTTATTTTTTGAAAAGTCTAAGTTCTTTTTGTCGGCTTCGAAAGCCCGAAATTTTTATATGTGTAGAAGTAAATTCCAACCTTACAGTTTTGATTCTAACAGTTCAGGTTGACTTTTTGATAAATTTAAATCCCTAACGAAGTCATTTAATTCATCTTGTGATAAAAGATGTGGCCTATTGGAAGATAATTTAGAATGAAAACCATTGTTGTGAAAATTCAGGAATTCCAAGTTTGGTTCACGTCAAACCATAGGTACACCAAATGGCAAAGCCTTTCGTACCGTGTACCTTTCAGCCATCTTTTAAATATACAGAATAGTTAGTGGATACAATATGAAGAATAAGGCGTGGATAAGCCTTATTCTCATCAATTTTACACTAAGCTCACCTTAATCTTTTAAAAAAAGACGTTAACGTCTCGAAATCATTTACACGATTTCGAGACATTATGATACTGCACTGTTAAACTTAAGACAATGATGAGAATGAAGAAAATTAATTCATTCCTAAATCCAGTGCTTAATACAAACACAGCTATGTTTTCAGCTACAAGTTTTTACCCGCACAGACAATTATATTGTCCCTGAAGGCTCACTCTTCAGTATTAGATATGATGTCATAATAGTATGACATGATATGATGTGACTTTGGTATAAATTAACTCATTGTCAAATATTGTTTAATTATAATTAAACAATAATTATTAATAAATCAATATACTCAAATTAAAAAAAAACAAGTGAAAAAAAAGAAAAAAGTTGATATAAGTCTGCTTCAAACCAATATGCATTTCCTTGTAAGATCCAAATATTTCATTAATTGTAATTTTTTTTGGAACCAGTGAAGACAAGTACCACTTATGACACATCGTTGAAAAGTTATCAATGAGGGCTTATTACTGCAGTTAAGAAAAAATCAAAAATCCTAATTTTTGGGAATTTGGACTTAGTTTTGGACAATTTTGGTTCAGTCGATTGCAATCAAAAGAGGAGGTGCACAACTATCTAGTTGTGGCACCTCTTCTACCTAGTTCAATCCTCTTTTGATAGCAATAGTACTGCTCTATTATCTGATAGAACAGTATTAAATCCAACATCCTACGGATAATCATTTTTGAGTTATTCGAGATACATAACGTACGTACAGACGTCACGCCAAAGCTAGTTAAAATGGATTTAGGGGATGGCCAAAACGGATATTTCTGTTGAAATCTGAAAATCAACATTTTTACGAGCACAATATCTTTACCTCGTACAAGGAAGTAAAACGAGATGAACAGATTGATAGACATATATATAGAAGTCTAAGTTTCTTTCGATTAGCGATCTAGGGGAGTGCACAGAGTAAAAACAGAGAAGAGAATGATTATAATACACTCAATAAATGAGTTAGATTGTAAGCTTAGTATAAGAACTTAGGTTAAAATATTAGTACAGAACTTAAATAAATGATGGATATTGTCCAAAAAAATCTTTGAAAAATATTTAAATCGAAGAGACATAGTGCAAAATAACAGAAAAAAAGTATTTTAATTTTAAGAAATGAGGGTTTATTTAAAAAAAAAAAAAAAAACTTTTTGGATTATTTTTTGTCCTTACAATAATACAAATAGTCAAAAAATTTGTTTTAATAAATTTTTCTTTAGAAATCGAATTTTTTTCACTATATCCCCACCCATTAACGAATTTCGAAAAAAAAAAATGAATGTGGTCAATGCTTCATATAAAGAGATATTTGAGTCAAACTGGAAGAAAATCGGTTTGGTCAGTCTCGAAGTACAATGCCAAATGTTGTGTGACAAACGTACGCGCGCGCGCGCCTACACACACACACACACACACACACTCACATTATATATATATATATATATATACACACACACACACACACGAGTGTGTGTATGTGTTTTTGGTCTAGATGGATCCTAAAACATAAAATTTGCAAAAGTAAACCGATACCCCATTTTTGACATGATCACCTAATTTCCTTTTAATATATGGTTATTTTAGCTACATTACCTGGGAAAGTAAAACTGTGAGAAGAAAATTATTGTAATATATTCAGTAGATAATTCAGGATGTAAACTGTAGTAAAATAGTTTAGAATAAAAGGTCAGTAAAGAATTTAAAAAAAAAAATTACGAATAATAGCTAAAAAAAAATAGCATCAAACCAAAAAACTGACTAAATCAATCTAAAAAGAAATATACATAATAATATTTACTTTCAGGCAATTTACATGAACATAGTTTATATAAACAAATAAAACTTAAAAATCTTTCAAAGTTTTTAAATTTATTTAATCATACACACACACACACACACACACACACACACACACATATATATATATATATATATATATATATATATATATATTTACGAAGCCATCATTTTCCATCATTTTGCTCTTTAATATTCTTCCATAATAAATAGTTTTATATCTTTTTATTAGAAATCAATTTGGGACTTGTCGGTTAGTGTCCCACATAATTTATTTTGCCAGTTATCTGGAAACCACCAATTTTTTTGTTTTTCACCCTTATAACCTAATGCTCGCTTCGCTCTCTAACCTTGTCTAATTAATATAATATACAGTATGTAATAATTATTAATAGTATTAACACATACAAATTATATAAGATACTTGGAAGGAATAATAAGCTAATATGTATGTACGTTTGTAAGAAGAAACATACATACACATTTAATAGGTTACACTCCTTTTTGAGCAGTCGTGTAAAAAATGACCAATCTCTCAAAATGTATCAAAAAGTAGTAAGGTTCAAAATAATTATTTCTTGAAATAATTATTTTGTGGATTTTTCATTGAAGTATTCCCGTGAAGTAAAACATAATAAAAATCTAATAATGTTGTATTTCAGCTGGTTTAAAAATAAAAATTAATATTGAAATAAAAATTTAGCTGATATTTGATGGTTTACCGTTTTTAACGAAATAATTAAAAACAGAAAAATATTAATTATTTTTAACCGATTTCTTTATTATTAGAATAAAATTCAATTAATAGCAATTTAAATAAAAATTATTTTCCTACAGTTGCACAATAAACACACTTGTCAGAAGAATATTTAAGAAAGTTAAATACTAACAAAAGGTTTTTTAAAATACAGATCAAAAAATAATAATAAATTTACCTTTTAACTCTCAATAAATAAGATTCATAATGGCCTATAACGCATTAAGTATTCCGATCAATAAAAATACAATATATAAAACACCCCCAAACAAACACAATCTAATTCCCAAATCTAAAATAAATCAACGAGTAAAGTAAACCATGAACAATTTACAATTTCAATCGAAAGACTCCGACTGGATTGGAATCTAGAAATCACCTTTCCACCCTAAAAGGATTTCGTTCATCCCATTTCAAACACGCAAATGCTTGCAGTAAATCCTTAGAAACCTTAATATCCTGAAAACATTCTCGTACAGTCTGAACTAAAATTCTATCGAATTCATATTCCTTTATTTTAAATTTATATATCTTAGATTTTATTAAATAATACACTAGTACCCCTGATTTTGAAGATATTATTCAACAAAGTTTTTGATTATATATAATAAATAGAATGGAGTTTAACATTTTAAATTTAATATAACAAAAAGCAAAAGTTAACTAAACTTGTTACGAATACAAACTCATGAAAAATACAAAGCTTTTCGTTTTTACTTTCTTGTACGAAGTAAAGAAAGTATTGTGATCGCGAAAAATTTCGGTTTTCAGATTTCAACGGAAATATCTACTTTGACCATCCCTCAATCCATTTTTACCAGTTTCGGCGTTACGCCTGTACATATGTATCTCGCATAAATCAAAAATGATTAGCGGTAGGATGTTGAAATATGGATTTACAACTGTTGTAAAATCTAGTTTTTCACCTTTCATTTTTTATTGCAATCTACTGGACCAAAAATGTCTAAAAAAAGCCCAAAATCCAAAAATGTTGATTTTGTACTTTTTCTTAACTGCAGAAATAAGCCCTCATTGAGAGTTTTTTAACGATATGTCATAAGTGATACTTATTACATTGATTACAGAGTTATAGCCATATGAAATTGTAATTAATGAATTGTTTAGATCTTACAAGAAGAAGGCACATCAGTTCGAATCTCACAGAACAATGATAATTTACACAATAGATTCTGTTAAGTTAATGTTTCCGTCATATCATTTTATCATGAGTAAGTAAATTTATTTTTAATTTATCACAAATTATCATTTATGTATTATAATTTATTTATAATTAATATTCTATGTGTGATTATGGTAATAAAGAAATATGTAAATGTTAAATTTAAAAAATAATCACATCGTTCTGTTCTTAGTATTCTTCCATGATAAATAGTTTTATTTCTTTTTATCATAAATTTATTAGGTAATTGTCGAATAGCGTCGTCCCACTGAATTCATTTTGCCAGTTGTCTTGACGCAACAAACTTTTCATTTTTGTTCACCCTTCTTTTTTTTTTTTTTTTTTTTTTTTTTGTCAAATACTAACATTACAAACTTATATAATCTTAAAAAAAACCTCGATTTTAAAATTATTTAATTAAACATTTTTTTTTCGCTCATTAAGGATAGCGAACGAAGCGTGTTAAGTTATGGTGATATCGTTCGAAGTTCATTACACTGAACAGAGAAGGAATCGTTAAGTGTAGTTATCAACATAGCATCTTTTATTTTTATTTTTTTTTTTTTTTAACCTCCGGAACCATCGTTAGGTAATACTTCAGAGGATGAGATGAAATGACAATTTTGTAGCACGTGAAAATGTCATATCTGACCGGGATCTGAACCCAGGACCTCCGGATGAAAGGCCGAGACGCTACAGCTTGGCCACAACATAACTTAACACTCGCTTCGCTCTCTAATCTCGTTTAAATAATATTAAATATACAAATCATATATGTTACTTGCGAGGAATAAAATAAGCTAATAGACAAATATAATTTATTTAAACATACTAATACCTATAAAATTTTCTTCACATATGTTCTTGGATTGTTATTTTTACACTTTTAGAGTGCGTCATTTTCATTAGATAAAAATTAACATGGCGTATATGATTTACAAAGATCTTACATTTCCAACTGATTTTTTCGAATTATACAGTACGTTTGAAAGTTGCTGTGCACTGGAATTATGGAAATGTAATGACGAAACATTCTTAATTAATATTTCGTATTTTTTATGGATGTTATAATAACTGAAATAGTTTATAAAAGGTTACAACTTTATGCGCGGTAGCAAGTTCGATATCTTGCTCCTGTGGTGGTAATTTACGCATTCTCTCTGATAGAATTTCTGTTGTAGCATCTGAAATTATCAAGCAGCTTCAGCTTCTATTCGTTTACTTTAAGTGGTCTTCCGCTTCAATCAAGATCTTCAACAGAACTTATTGCACGAAATTATTCGATAAGAGTTCGAACTGCATTGCATTGCGGAACAGGAGCAATTGGAATCTTTTCAGAAAATTTGTACTTCACTAAATCAGGATACTTCACGAAAAATGTGTTCAATGAGAAAGAGCGTTTCTACGTCGAATGTATATTAATTTTTCGCAAATATTGATTCCGATGAACGAAACATTCTAGTTCGACAATCTAGCATTTAACGAGTATTTATACCTGTTTTTTAATTCATACACTAAGCCAATGACCAATCAGAAAAATTAATTAACAGTGATTTTGAAAATTATATGTCGGTTATAATCATTAAAAATTTCACCGATTTGAGTCCTGAAAATTCTTTATTACGCCCAAAAGAATGACATTAAAAATGGATACTTAAAATCATTAAAAGGTTAACCTAACCTTCACTTTTAAAATTAAAAACAAATACAAAGGTCAATTTTTTTTTTTACGTAGATGGAAAAAACATTCCTTAATTTGGTTTAAGTGAAATACTTACAGATTTAGTGGATTTAAGAGAGACAATCTGACATAGAACGAAACAAAAACACATGGAACTAAATCGTATTATCAGTTCTTTTAAGTAGTTAGTAATAAATAAATAACAGTTTAGCTTTAAAAACTAAATTCTAAAATAATTTTAAAGTAACATTAAAGCCAGTACGAAAGTCCGAAATAATTATGTAGATATTTAAATAATTTTTTTTGTTTTAATATAAGACGATTTTATAACGCCTTATATATATATATATATATATATATATATATATTTAGGTATAAAAGGAATATAAATATCTTTAATTCTTTATCTGGTTTGATATGAAACTCTTTCTTTCTCTTCTCGTCCAATTTCTGGGCTTCAACACGAAATACTTTTTACATATTACACTCTCAATTATCTTTTACTGTTTTTAACTATCAATTTCGTTTATAAACAAATTTAATAATCCTATATGGCTTCCATATACGGCCGAACAGCCTTGTCCTTCATTTTAAAAGATTTTGTCAAAACATTATCTCTTCATATCGTACTTTATTATATCTCATTTTTACTTCTTTCTTTCCACTTTTTCAACATTTTATTCCACGATTTTAAAGATATTAATTTTTGTTCCTCTTGCTTCTTACTGCACGCGCTTAGTAATTTAAAAAAAATTGTTTTCTGCATAAAATCAAATCACAACTGTCTTGTAAATATCTGTTATTGATATTTGCTCTGTTATTGATATTTCCAATCTCGGTAATTTTTGAACTTTAAGTTACATAATTTTACGACTTACGGGTTTTGGTGCATTATGTTGTTTCTCAACATTTATTATTTAACTTCTCAGAATTCTCATTTCTATTGAATTTCAATACCTCCGTTTAGTTTATTCATTTATAATTTTAGCAAAAGATAATAAAAACCACATATATATGTGTAATATAATGTATAGTAAATAATTTATCATTTAAAAAAAGTAAAAGACTTTGTATCTTACTCCAACCTGAAGAAAACCTTACCTTGGCCTTCATTTTCAACAATTATATCTTCCTGATAATGAATAAATGATAAATTTTCTTTCTCTACATTTCAATCCTATTTTATTTAAATTCTAAAAATATTCTATTCTATATAAATATACATAGTATTGGTTGATTTGGAATAGTGTTTATACATCATAATACAGATATAAACAGAAAACGTGAAAAAAATAAAAGACGTTGACGTTATTATGCATTGTAGAATTAACCATCTATAAGCACTTTCATGACTCAACATAAATAGTGATACAGTACGCATGCACAACACGTCACAGCTAACTATGCTTTTGTTCATCGCTTTCAAAAAAAATTATACGTGATAGAAACAAAAGCAATTAGAAAAATGTATTTAAATTTTTAAATTACGTAGAAAAAAAAACGATGATTCTTTCAGTTATTTCCTTTTAAAAAAACAAAAATGTCTTCTTTTTTTTTTACTAGTCACGAGTTAAGTATTCTTAACTTATATGGAACATATAAATCTATAACTGGTAATACAATTTTTCTTTTACATTTCTAACTCTTCTAGTATATTAACGTTACTAAAAATTATAATTATTTTTATTTTCACCCGAAATCAGCCAAAAATTGAAATATTTTTATTATAATATTAATACATTCATTTAAAAAATAATAATAATTACAATTATTATGAATAGGAAGTAAGAAGATTTTAAAGTGAAAAAAAAAAAAGATTCCATCAAATCTAGGGGAAAAAATATGTTGGAAAACATATATATATATATATATATATATATATACTGTATTTAAAGAATCCAATATTTAATTGTTAGGAGGTTATTTCTTACCTTCCCCCCCCCCCAATTATTAAATAAAAAATTACAATGAACAAAGTTAAGAGGACCAATATTTAATAGCCTTTTACAATTTTAATGATAAAAATCAGATCATGTTGGGAAATTTAAGAATGAAATTACCGTAATTTTGAAAGATTTTTTTTTGTTTAAACTCCGGTATCACAGTAAAGTATTACACCAGAGGATGAAGATGAATGATGTGTAGCGTGTGTAAAAATGCCATGCTGACCGGGATTCAAACCCTGGATCTCCGGATGAAAGGTTGAGACGCTACCACTCGCGCCACGGAGGCTGGCCATTTGAAAGATGAATTTAACTAACTTTACGCTTTCTACTGGGATTGCCAATAGCTAAAACTGTTTTGTATTTTTTTTTTTTAATCTTTTTCCAAAAATAAAATCTTTATATTATTAGTTGTATAGCAGTCATAAATAATGTGCTTTGTCAATTAATTCTTATTATTTTTTTTTATATCTTTTCCGTGCCTACTGTTGATGACTGTTTAATAGCCGTTTAGTTTTATTTTTAAATAAACATTTTTTGTAAGACTTCTTTTATATTTTATCTATTTATATTTGTTTAAGCTACACATATTTATATTTTGTATAAGCGTGTAAATATTATAAATAATTTCGTTAACTATTTATATAAAAAATCGATTGTACTGTGATATTTATATTAATTTTTAATTTTTTCTTCTTTAGTAACTAACATATTCGTTTTTAAGGAAACTAAATCTACAACTCTTTTTAGATGAAACTGTTTAATTTTGTAATTAATGCATATCCAACGACGCATGTTAACTTTCCACACTAAGTATGATAATAGAATTAAGAACTTTATTTCACACACATACGTTTTAATATCATCTGTTTTCGTCCTATTTATTACAAGCATGGAATCCGTAGGGTTGTTAACGTAACATAAAATTTATAAGGTAAAGGAATTCCGCCATCTTCTTCATCCTAGAGGTTCCTGGACTCTGTTATATTACTTTATTAACTATAACTTAAATAACTGAGTTTAGGAGATAGTTTCCGAGATACCCTACGTGTCTAACAGAAACAAAGTTAGGAACGGCTCAGCGTAAGATGATCATCACGCTTGCAATTTAATAAATCCAATTTAATCTCATTATTCATAAACTTATCTACAAAATAATATTTTGTACAAACTTTATATTGTAATAAATTAATTTTTTTTCCGGAACACAATTGTGAACTTAAATAATAATAACGCTGTTCGTATAATGATGTAAAAATATAATTATTTACTGGCATATTTTTTCTCGTCAAAACTATTCAACTGGTTAATTAAAGATATTAACTAACTTTTACCTATTGACCCCTTCTGTACCTGAACAAAACTCTTTCCTCTTATCATGCCTGATAACATTTCCTTTAATTTCACCAGCCTTTCTTTTGTAACAGAATACTTTTTTTTTCAATATATGAGGTGTGGCAAGAAAATACGGGATTGATTTTTTGTAAGACCTCAAGGTCAATCGCCACATTGTCAAGTCGTCACCTTTACATTCCAGCCGGTGTGACGACCACAGCCTGCTCATACTTGTGCAGCTTGCTCAAGCTGCAGTTGTCCTCGGAAAAATGGTAAGCGTTTTAATAGAGAAACGTTTTAACGTGAAATTTTTTAGTGAAACTTGGCAAGTCCACAACAGAAACCTATTCTCTCTTACAAGAAGTTTATGTTAATGATTGTATGTCATGCTTACGGGTTTTTGAGTGACATAAACGGTTCAAAGAAGGACGAGAAGAAATCAAAGATTATCTCCATCCAGGACGTCCTTCCACTTCGAAAACGGACGAAAACATTCAAATAATAGGCAATCTCATCCGTCCTGAAAATTTGAAGGTCGAAACAGTGAATAAGGAATATTATCTTGAGGTTCTAACTACTCTCCGTAACTGAATAAGAAGAAGCAACCTTAGTTGTGAATGAAAAAATCATGAATTCTTATCAGGACAACGCTCCAGCTTACACTGGAATGATTGTTAAGTCGTTTTTGGCGAAGCATGAGATCCCAGTGCTAGAACACCCTGCTCCACCCTACTCACCAGAACAAGCCGCATGTGACTTTTTTATGTTCCCGAAAGTGAAGGAAGCATTGAAAGGAACTAGGTTTGAGACAGTTGAAGCTATGAAAGAAAGAATGACGGAGATTATGAAAATGATTTCAGAAAATGACCTGAAACACTGTTTTGAACAATGAAAAATTCGAATGGAGCGGTGAAGGGATTATGTATGGGAGTATATTGAAGGGGATAATGTGAAAGTTGTTAAGGAAAATAATTAAAAATGAAATAGAAAAATTTTCTAGCCACACCTCGTATGTCCAGTATATGACATTTTCCTTCTTTTTTTCACATTTCAACAAACTTGCAGTCTTCTTACTTTTTTTTTTTTTTTTTTTTTTTTTTTTTTTTTGGGCATCGACTGCTGTGGTCATTAGCCCTCGTCACATTTTTAAATTAATCAATAATCACCGTAAGGCTCGTCATAT
>JAAAKQ030281405.1:0-27427 GCA_010016005.3 Zanna intricata | reverse complement strand
TACCAAGGAAGGCGCCTCCATCATTGAATCTGAATGAAAATGCAGAGAGCCACATTTTCTTGGAAAAAATACAGCTGGATGAACTAAATTTTACTTTTAACGATTTTTTTCCAGTAAAATTATTACATTAACTAAAGCTTCTTTGAATTCGATCTTTTGGCATTTCGTTTCTTAGTGTATTTATATTGCAGTTAACGGCTAGACGTGTTTTCCAAATTTTATGAAAAAGTTTACTAAGATATCCTACTATCAGGAGGAACGACGTATCATAAAATTTTCTGTTTCGACGTGGTAGCCACTATACTCCCTTACTCAATGTCACCAACTGGCGGGTGCTCTTTGTTATCAAATATTATCTTTCTTGTCACTATAGTTAATTTTCACACATATTCATCGTATACGCTGTATTTAAAAATTTAAGTGTTTCCTCAAAAAGAAGGATATAATGAAAGATTCTTCTCAACAATTATCAGTCAATGATTTATTTGTTTGTGGGATCACGGTTTATGATACATAACTAATACTTCAAGATGCTAACTTGCTTTCATCGCTATAAGATCCTAAATTTGTCATCTGTTAATCCTTTCAAAACTATAATCGACAGTTCCATTTTGTATTTTATTTTAATTTTTAATTTATTTATTCAATCTCATCGTCTTTTTTGATTTTTTTATTTAGATCAAAATCTCAAGTCTTGTGTTCACAGAAGTACTCATTTCACACTCATTTACAGTCGAATTGTAGCGGAACTATGGTGAATGATTCCATAACTTCGAATGTATAAATGATTTTATAAAAAATGTACGCGTTTAGTTTTGCGAGAATCAAGCAAGAGAAATCGTTTTTAATTAAGAGATGGACCAGATATTTCAAAAATATATTTAAACGGGATTTCAAAAATACATAAATATATTTAAACGGAATTTCAAAAATATATAAATATATTTTTGAAATCCCGTTTACATTACCTTAACTTCTAATAATTAGGGAGATTTCATCCAGATCGAATCAATATTTCTCATGTTGTGTAATAGAGGTATAAAAATTCTGAAATTATAGAAATCAACTTTATATGATAGGATTGAAAAGAGGAAACTTAAAAATTATTTTGAAGAATTCAATTTTGCCTTAAGATAGGCATGTAATTTTTTTATTTTATATATTTTTTTACGTATATCTCTACGGGTTGGGGAATCCTCTTTCTCCAATTTTATCTTACGTAACGTAGTCTCTCCTGACTATCTTACGTAATAAATAATTTTAATTGAGTGTTCTCTTTTGTTGCAAGAGTAGATTATATTTAACTAGGTCATAGCTATCGACATTGTTTATCGTAGAGATTCGTTTTGTTGATGAAAGGTGATGCCAATTTTATCTGGTTTTTTTTGATTCGCTTGTGTATTCAGAGAATTTTTTTGTGTTTTTTTTACTGTTATTAACATTTCGTTAATTTTTTTTTTTATCAATGAAGTTAGTTGAATTTGTCAAAAAAAAAATAAAAGCATTTTGTTTTAAGATTAAAACATAAAAGAGATTGTAAACAGTTTCTGAACGTATAGTATTTGATTTAAAATTAAATGAAACGTAAAACAAGATATATTTCGCTATATATTTTAAATGTAAATAATTTTTTGAAAAAAAAAGAAGGTAATTACATATTAGCATAAAATCATAAACTAGAGTACACCTACAAAAAAAAGTAATTACGCCATTGCAGAATATGAAATGTTAATTGTAATTTTAATGGGCTAATATCTAAAAATATTAATAGAAAAATGTGTACAAATCACAAGTTGTATGTGTTTTAAGTAAAATTATTAAACTGAACGATAAAAAACTAAATACATCAGATTGTTATGGCCATTGTGTCGTTTAACAAATATGAAATAGTTTAAAGACAATTAATTACATGTAGAAAATTAAATTAATAATTTAACGGTTGCCTATTCGATTGTTTTGCGTACGGAAATGTAGCGCAGCTGGAGCTCTATAGAGTGTTTTTAGAGATATGGATACTATTTTGAATAAATACGTAGCTGTTACTCATCCGTTAATATTTAATATTTATGCAACTGCTGCATACCAAAAAGGTTAATATTTATGTCAGTTTATAATATAAATCCTTGTTTATCAGGTGTTAAATAATGATCTATCTGGAGTCTTGTGCCATAAAGTGTGATATAATAATTGAGGGGGGGGGGAAGTTTGTAATTTATATTAAACAACAGCATATTAATTTTACCAGATTCCATTGTGGAAGCTGTTGCCCCGTTCATTAATTAGATGTGGATATCTCAAAAGAATCTATGTAATGAAAGATATATCTCACCTTTGTGAACAATAAATTAATAAAATATAAATATATATATATATATGAGTAACTTTCCTAGCTCAACAATGAAACTAGGTATAAATTTTCCTCTATTTAACATACGTATTCATACCTCTATATAAAAAATATAGTGTGTAGTAACATAACGAAATGATTTTTTAAATTTTTAACGCTAAGGAGTTATTATCACCCGTTTTTAAAAATAATAATGACAATTAATTTAGTATTTTGGACATCTCTATTAGTTTAAGGTAGTTACTCTTTTGATTTCCGTACCTAAATTGTATCTGTACACAAACACAAAGTATTTTTGACAATAGTCAAGAATGACAGGTTATTTTTATTGAACTGGTAAAGCGAAAATTCCCTTATGACCCTTATTCCCTAGATTCCCTTATGACCCATTAACGATAAAATTCTAACAAAAAGAGTTAACAGGTATTCTGCATTTACTGTCTGCCTATTAATTAAAGTAGCGAAATTTATCGAAACCGATCAAATAACGCAAAACATTAAAATTACTGTGCAAACCTTTATTAATTTATTTAAACCAGACATTTGTCGGCAGAACGTAGACATAACAAATAGAATTCTTAGAAAACATTTAACGTACACTTTCTCTAATATTCAGTGCATACATACAGTTCAGAAGTAATTTTTCGGAAGAATCTCTATTTAATGAAAATCTCTGTTTCATGTCCGGTAAACGAATTTTTACCGGTATTCTCGATTTCATTATATAGAGGATCTACCACATATATATATATATTTACATAGAGACAGTAACAAACCCCGTCACGGCTTCACCAGCACTATGTGCACTTAGAAATTCAAAAATTGGATGTTTTTTTTAGTAATTATTTGTGGACTGTTGCTCCTCAATTTATTGATATTCATAATTTACCGGATAAAATAGAGTGTTTAGATGAAGGATGCGTTCCCAAAATCAAATTTTTAATGAAATAAGAAGGATATTGAAGTTGCTGTTCAAGAATTACTTTGCGCAGGCACAGCGATTTAAGATGTTTTATCTTTCCTTTTTTTTAGCACTGTATAATAATTTAATTGCATTACTTATTTGAATATCTTTCAAATGAAATAAACAAATTCAGATAGTCAATTTCAGGGTGGTAATCAAAAGCTGATTGGATACCTAATATAATTCTCGAAGATTGAACTCAATTTTTAGCTTTGCATATATTCTTACGTTGCTTTTAAAGTCTTTGAGAACGCTCTCGTTTAGCTTCACGCTGTATACGGTTATAGTCTATTAGCCCTAGATTTTCTTCTTCCTATTTATGACCCTGCCGACATAATATTATAAAAGTATTAAAACCGAATTCAAAGTCGAATCAATACGTATGTGTATGGCTTACCCTGATGGAATTTTCTAGATCATTATACAAAAAACTACTTTTTGGTGTTTCTTAATTGAGCTAGTCGAGCCCATTGAAATGTTGATGATATTGAGCTGTTGAAGTGTAGATTCATTCGAATATAACCGCTGTTAATGCTAGTTCTTCACAGAAACTGGGGATTTTTTAATATCGATGTTAACAAAGAAAGCAATCGTAGTTATGGTAATTGTATTTTAGTTGGTGTATATTACTTAAAATCCTGTAAAAAAAGACTAAAAACGAAAGTGTAAAGCAATGAATTAGCTCTGTTTGAATGTTCATCTTTTCGCCGTGGTGTTCCCTTTATTGAATACATGTAATACGCAAATATCCATCTAGTATTCTTTATCTTTCTTTGTGTTAAATTTGTCCCCCCCTCCCGGCGTAGACTCATCCCTAATCTTCTGAGGAAGTTTATTATTCAAATCCCTACTCCTGTAATACGGAACTTCTAAACACAAAAGAAATTACTTTGGTATGTTACCGTTCTTATGATAAAATGTAATTTACAATGGAACACCCTTTTTAATAAGGTTATGTTGATAATGAATTAGAAAGGTCAGGAATTTGTGAGATATAACAGCAGTATTATTGTGGTGTTCAGTGATGAAACCGACGTACGTGGCGTATGCGTGCGGGCATATTCGTGAATATTAGCGTGAGCTTGCGCAGAGAAATGATTTTACTCTCTTTGCACAATTATCTTTACCTTTATGAACGTATTTTACGCGAATCGTAAAATAATTAAATTTTTTCCTCTTTTCTCGTTTATTTACTTTCATTTAATAATTTTTTATATCGTTGTTAAAAATGATATTCGAGATTTATATTTGACCCGACAACGTATAGCGTTTCATTGTAAAATAACGTTAAATAAAGACCCGATAACGTCGTTTACCGTTCAGTAGTGGGAAGACCTCACCGTTATCGATTGTTCCAAGAACGTTGTCCTAGTCTCGTATTGGTTTAGCGAGCCGGTGACGTCACCGTGTTTATTGATCATCGTCGATGTGTAATACTCTTTCTGATTGGCCCGTAAAACGCCCATGTGACCGTTAGCAGACGACCTTTCATATCGTCTGCTAGTAATTCTTTTGCGCATGTCAGAACGTTCCTCCCTCTAGGGCGGACATCTTTTTTCTATCAAAGACTTTCGCATAACAAACACTGACGGGTGTCTTTTTCCACAATAAACATGGTCTTTACTACATTAAATCATATTATTGTGCTTTATTATTTACGAAATATATGTCATTAGTGATTTTAATTTTTTTTTAAATAAATTCTACAAATTTATAGTGTCAAGTGTAAATTTATTGTCGGTTATATACTGGTAAGCATTGTTTTTCATTCTTTTTTAATGTTATGGTGACGTCACTTTTGACTATGGGATATTTCAGTTACCTTGGTCGTTCGGTGCATCTTGTGCAGCAGCTGTGTTTTTGACCCGAGTTTCTCCTTGCTTTTGAGCCCCGCCTGATTCATATTTTAAGAATATTAAAATTTAAGTAAGATCTCTTGTTTTAAATAATTATTTAAAATTAATTGGTAGTGTTTTAAAGAAAAAGAAAATTATTATTTATATATATATATATATATATATATATTTATAGAAAACTATTATTTCATGATGATTACTCACATTCTAAAACTTAATTAACTATATTATTCCTAATATTAATAATTTTGGTATATATTGTTTCTCATTAAATAGAATTTTCTTTTACAGTATTGAATTTCAGTTATTTTGGTCCACCATACGTTCATAATTTTTTTTCTTTAATGCAAATCAGTTATTAAAACCTTTATAATTATATGTCGATGTAAAAAATGTTTCGTAATTGAACATCTTTATTTTTTTATCAAATAGATTTTTCACTTTTTCATAAAAAATATTTAGATTCGTACAGGATAAAGTATTTTTAAAATCCTGTTTTGTTTGTTTTTAGTGATAACGGATAAAATAACTTCAAATTTATCTTATTTTGAAAATATATATTTCTATGTAAGTAATATCTTTACCATGATTTACACGAATAATTTGATAGTTGATTCTCATTATGTTACTGTTTGAAGAAAATTCATGTTGCTTATATTTCTTACCTGAAATCCTTGTATATTTTGATTCCATATGGTCGGTTATTTACGATTCATATATACATACAGGGGTGGGTAGTATTTTTATTATGAATCTTTTAAATTCGTTTCTTTTATATATTTTGATAAAAACTGCTGATTTTTTTTTTTTTTTGATATGGTTATAAATTTTACAATTGAACAGATTCCACGGGATTTCATCTGTGTATAAATTACAAATGATTTATTAACCTTTTTATTGTTTAAAAATTTCAACAAATTGTAATTATGGAATTTTTTTCTTAATTTTCATATCTGATCATTTAATCTTATTCACATTTCTTAGAGTAACATTACCCTATGTGATAATATTTTTAAAATAATTACTGAATTCTGGTAAAGTAATATTACTGTCTTTAATCATTAGAATGTGGAAAAGTGTGTTGAAATTTTTAGTTATAATACAGTATTAATATTGTTTGATATAAATAGGTTTACTGTTGGCATGTTACAATATTAGTATTTTGAAGATGTATATATAATTCAATTTTTGTAATTTGTGGTTGAACCTAAGAATAAATATACTTGATTTTTCATAATACACAGAAACATTTTGTACTGATGAAATTTATTATGGATTTAATAATTTTATTTTCCATAAAATCAGAGTAAAAAAAATCTGATTTTTTTTTTCTTTACCTCCGGAGCCACCGTTAAGGTATATCTTCAGAGGATGAGATGAATTACTTGTAGCGTGTGTGAAAAATGCCATGGCCTGACCGGGATTCGAACCCGGGACCGAAAAAATCTGATTGGACACCATTAAACTTCCTTTTACGCCTATTAAATTACATATAACCATTTTTTGCTGCCCTTCATTTAAACTTATTTCATTTCAAAGAGAGAGACAGTCCTCCAATTCTTTAATAAAGTGGACACACTATTACATTGTGGTGGACACCGCACTGCATGACATTTTTTTGTTGTGTCCGTATCAGGATTTTATATTAGTTTATATATTAATTTTGTATCATGTTAAGTAATGGTGTAACCGAGAACGTGTCGGATCCGTAACCATGAGTACATCCGTTCGAATCCGACTTCATATACATATTTTTTTAACATAAATTTATTGATTTACTAATAATTATTAACCTCTTTAAAAATTTTTGAATTAAAATGAAAAGTACTTAAAATGTTACTTCACTAATAACTTTTGATTCTCTTTCATATATCTTCTTTTTTTTTTATTATTGAATTATTACTTATTGTAAAACTTTTGTTGCAATCAGATATTAATAATTATTAATATATTTAAATTAAAACAAAAGAAAAAGTTTAAAAAAAAGAGAGGAAATGAAGTCGGATTCGAACCGATGTGCTTTCCCCTTGTACGATCCAAATATTTCATTAATTAAAATTTTATTTGGCTATAATCCTGGAACCAGTGAAAATAAGTACCACTTAAGATATATCATTAGAAAGCTCTCTAAGAGGGCTAGTTATTGAGTTAACGAAGAGTCCAAAATTCAAATGTTTTGGATTTTGTGGTGTTTTGAATACTTTTGGTCCAGTCGATTGCATTCAAAAAGGGAGATGCACAACTAGATATTACAACAGTCCTAAATTAAAAATTTCAACATTCTACGGCGAATCGTTTTTGAGTTATGGAAAATCAGACGTACGTACGTAAAGACATCACGCCGAAATTAGTCAGAATGGATTCAGGGATGGTCAAAATTTATATTTCCTTGAAATGAAAGCAGAAATTTTCGCGGTCACAATACTTTGTACAAGGAAGTAAACAAATTGATGAAAATAAAACTTAAAATATATGGATTATTGGTAAGTTAACTTTAAAAATGCAGTCCGTATGTTTAACATTGTTGTATATTCATTTGTACCGGTTGTCATACTTACATAGTAATCCACTAACTCAAGTGGTTAATGCCTACAACCTTTTTTTTTAATTAAGCCCCCTAACTAAACGTGTTAGGTACTGTGTTAATTTTCTTAAATACCTTAGCTATTCAGAAGAAACATCTCAACTTATTCTCTTTTTAAGATAATCGGTGAACGAAATTTTTTATCGTTGTGTACTTTGTCTGGGATGAATATACTACTAATTTGTCAATTTTACCAAAATATATTTCAGCGTTTACATGGACAGATTTTTACTATGTTCATTATAATGATTTTTAATGATAACGGCTGTTTAAGTATTAATCATTGTTATCCGAGAAAGCAACTTACGATTACTGTTTTTGGTGATATTGTAAACTATTTAGCCAATAAGCAACTGAGTTTTTTTATGTAAAGAAACGAACTAACGTATCCTTTTGTAATGCGAAAGAATGCCTTTTGTACAATGCTTCTACTTATTACGTAGGAAAGTGTATGAATATCTTCTGGGAATTTTCGATGACACCAGAGTTCACTTATTTAAAGATTTAATAATCACAAAGTGTAAATAAAATTTTTGTAATAAAATTGTGCCTTTTTTTTAATAAAAATCTTTTATATGTATATATATATATATATTGTAATCAAATATTACATCACATCATAATCCGGTTCCAAGGATATCAATATTTTTATAATAGTGGTAATTTATTTCCTTTCTTCCACTGATAAACCTTTTTTTCTGATTCTAATCTATTTGTAAAATTTTATCATATGGTATAATTCATCTCTAAATAGGTGTATTTATTTCTTAAAAGCCAGTTTACTGTTCAGTTTGTGTAAAACAAATTAAAGAACTTCAAGTTACTGACATAACAAATTTTTTAATTAACTGTTTATAATTTAGATTAAAAACTAAATTAATCATCTTCAAATTATTAAAATCATAACATGCCAACAGTAAACATATTAATATCTAACAATACTAATACTGCATCACAACTAAATTAAATCTGTTAATATAATTAACTCTAATTTTTTAATTTTATTTAATAAAGTTAAGTTAAGATTAACCAGTAATAATATATAACCATCCACCTGTAAAAAATGAATAGATTTATAATTTTTTTTGTTCTAAGTAAGGACTGCTATGGAGACAGAATTATTAATTGGATCACGTAGTATACTATATAGCTCCTATTGTGGACTATTGCTCAGTCACCATGTAATTATTATTTTACAGAAAGTGTTCTACATCGACCTTATTACTATGAAAATGTTTAATGTAATTTTTTTTTTTTTTTAATACAATTTTCTCCTCCACATAATAATAATTATTTTTCATTGCTTTACATTTATTTTCTTTCTCTGCTTATTAGTATGGAGATAGTAGAATATTTAATTTTTTAAAGTCTCTGTTCCTGACTGAAATAACTGATTCTTTAAAAAATATCTGGTAAATGGAGAACCGTTAATAAAAATAATGCTCAACTCGGGTGGAAACAATGTAATAATCACAAAGTGTAAATAAAATTTTTGTAATAAAATTGTGCCTTTTTTAAATAAAAATCTTTAACATATATATATATATATATATATATATATTAATCAAATATTGCATCATATCATAATCCGGTTCCAAGGATATCAATATTTTTATAATACCTGGGCGGCAGTTAATTAAACTTACTTTTAAAGTAATTTTTTCTCATTTCACTATTGCGTAAAATCGTGTTTAATTAAAACACAAATCAAAGAAAAGTGCCTTTCTTCTATTTAATGTAGATCTATTTCACTAATGAAGTTAAATGCACAGGTTATTAGAAAATTAGTCGAGAAATAAAATACGATCAATTGCAATTTATTATCCTTAATTATGAACGAATTTTAAACTCACGGTTAAAGAAAGTGTACATCTAGTTAATCGGCTAAGACGTTTTTAATGTTACTTTTCAAAAATCCAGTCTTTATGTTTTTCATTCATTGGTTTTCTACGGGCAGTATTTATTAATTTTTAATATTGGTACTTTTATGAGTATTATATCTTAATTTTGACATGTGCATTCATTTTTTTTTTTTTTTTTTTTTAGTTTTTTCTGGTAGAATTTATTGATTTTTATGTGTAGATTTCCTAATTGACTAAAAATCCTTCTTGTTTTAACGATGTGTGTAGCCAAAAGGATATGAAACAATCGTATAATGTAAACTCTGTGTTGAATTGCACGTAACTCTTTGTATTTCTTTATTTCTGATTTTTTTAAATTCCTTTTGTCTAGAGTCCATAAAAGTTGTAGTTAATTCGGGATTTAACTAACTTTTTAAGAATGCAGTATTCAAATGAAATTATAATTAATTATATTTATTTGCTGAATGTACACATATTATTATTAACCAGCGAAGTTCGCTAGTTTGAATGAGTGATGATCCAGCAACTTTGTGTTATGTAACTCGGTTCAATCATAGGTGCTCGACTAATGACTACATTTGTTCTGTGATACTGCAGGATAGACGTAATTTCTTTAAGGTATACGCAATGGTAAATTGGAGTTGGACGCTCCGTTTTAAGGTAACAGTGTAATTTGAATGAACTTGAATGGTTTTCTATAGTCTCAGGTCGACCCCTCCTGGGAAGTGCGGTTAATTGAACTACCCAAGAACACCGATTCTACGATCTAGTATTCAAATCCGTATAAAAGTAACTGTGTTTGCTGGTAAAATTTAAACCTTAGACTTCTTGACTAAGGTATGACTATGTATGAATGTGAATGAAGTGGAGTCTTGTACAATCTCAGGTCGACCACTCCTGAAAAGTGTGGTTAATTGTAACCCAGCCATCAAAGAACACCAGTATCCACGATCTAGAATTAAAATCCACATAAAAATAACCACCTTTACTAGGATTTGAACCTTAGAATTACCGACTTCGAAATCAGCTGATTTGCGATTTCGCGTTAACCACTACACCGGCCCGGTGGGGTAAGGTCGACCTGACACAAGACTACACTTCATTTACATTCATACTTACCATCCTCTGAAATAATACCTTACGGTGGTTCCGGAGGCTAAAAAGGAAAAGACAGGTTAACAGTGTATTATTTAGGCCATTAAGGTTTAATTACTGTAATTTTCACCGGATTCTTCCTTCATCTAATTTAGGTGAAAACCAGTTGATGGATTAATGCTGGGTTCGAAAATCATTTATAAAATTCTATTATCGTTCAACAATGGATGATTCATGGTCATCCATCTTAGATCTTCTAAACTAACATCATCTTTATATCTAAGAAACTTTGTATTACTTTTATTTCTGGTTAAATTTCATTCTGTTTTGCTCTTTGAAAAATTATTCAGTAAGATGTTTTATAAACTTAATAAAAAAAAAATGAAATCCGTTCACTTGTAAAGTTATTCATAATGACGAAAGAAAAATAATATGTTTTTTTTTTTTAATATTTTAGATTTTCTAATATAACAGGCTGTTACACGGAAGTAATAGTTAACATTAGACATTTTCCAGTCCGAAATTATTCTTAAGGTAGAGTCGTTTAAAACACTGCTCTGAATTCAAAACTATTTCTGGATTTAATATCCCTTTTTTATTTTTATTAATATTTTTAAATGTTAGCAGTATCTTTAAAATTATCCTCATAAAATATTTATTCTTACTTTTTTATCCAAGCTATTAGTTAGTGTAATTTGAATAGCAAATGAATTTAAGGAATTTTCTAAAATACAGTATTGTAAGTAATTTAATCTTCTTTTAAGCATCAAGGATGAGCTACTGGGTATATTTGAACACGTCCTTTTTTTAATCTTTTTACATAATTTACCTGTATTGGACTGACATTAAGAAGACGTTTGGAAAGAATTTTTGAAAATGGTCTTCTTAACGTATTTTTTATCACTGCGTAAACAATAAGGGTTTTTTTGTATCCACAAAGAAGAAAATAATTTTGTGATATTGAATCTGCCTTGGGTACTCCGTAAAGATTTTGTAGGGATATCTGTTAGAGTAAGTATTTATTCACACGTGTTGCATTTGTTTCAGACTGAATTTAATAAATTTATTTTGATATATTGTAGCAAAAGAAGCTGATGAATTCCGTCAATTTAATGTAATCTTTTCGATCAATATTTTTGAAGTAATTAATAAAAACTGACAAAAAAGATTTTTTCATCAATGATTTTAGTAAAATGCTTATACATGCATTCTCTTTTTCTCTTACACAACGCGTGAGAGCGTAAACGGTTTTTAAATCTTTTCACAAAAAAGATTTTAAAATTTTTAATTTAAGAGATATTTCGTATTTCAAAAATGAATTGTAAATTATAATTTATGGAGATTATATCCATACAATGATATGATGCCGCGCCAATGACGACCCTCATTTTCTGCCTCACAAAGTTGTGCCCTTTGTAGAGTTTTCCATGACGTCGATTAAAATATTCAGGGGTAAGATTCAATTTCAGCTCGAATACCGTTTGTTAATTGTTAGATGGTCGCTTACTCATTAACATAAACTTTCTTTAAATATCCCCAGAGAAAATAATCAGCGGCTGTTAAACGGCTCCGGCAAACGAGGAAGCCGGTTGATTGCAGAGTTCCTTGAAATTATCAGTTCTCCAAAAATTTCTCTTTGGAGCTACATATTGAGTCTGGCCATGTGTGCAGTGGCTGCATTGTCTTGTTAGATCCACATCACTTGATTATCAGCATCCGTTAGTCACATAAAACTTTGAATCGTATGCAGCTATATCTCTTAACAGTTACGGCTACAGCATTCACGTCAACATCTGCAAAAAAATATGGTCCTATGCGATGTGGTACCACACCAAGCTGTGTATTTAAGAGGATGTAATTCTCTCTAGTTAATAACTGTTGGTTTCGTAATTTCCCATATTTGACAATTTTGTTTGTTAAAGCCTTTCAGATGAAAGTGTGTTTCATCGCTTATTATCAAACTAAGTTTTTATTTCTGGTACCAATTCTTGAAACTGTACAGTATAATTTAGGCGTTGTTCGAATGTTTTTTGTTGTGAAGGTGTTTTTCGGCTTCAAATAATTGTAAAAGTTGAATTTTGTATGGGAACAGTCTTAAGGTATTTACTAGTATTTCCTGCATGATCTCCGAGTAATGTTTAACTGAAGAGAACGTCGTCGAATAGATGTTTTCTGGATTCTCCTCAACATCTCAATTACATGAATATTCTCCTCACTTCGGGCTGTATATGGTTTTCCAGATTTTGGCATATCTCTTACTTCGTTCAGCTTGTATTTTTGAATGTTGATTTTCAAAATAAAATTCTATGATTTTCATTCGCTGAGAAACAATGTGTCTTTCCATAATTAATTTCTCAGATTTCCTTTATAAGGTTTGAAAAGAAAAACAAAATCATCCTGACCTCGTAGGGGAAGACATTCGCCTTGTGATGATCTCAATCGCCACACCACCCTCCATTTCTAGCCTGATGAGCTTTACCGGTGATCGTCTTTTAGAATCTCGAAACTTGATAACATAACACAATCATCAGTTTTGCCTCTGTCAGCATGCCATTGATGCAAATGCCTCGGCAGACATTTCCATCACTGTATTTACTAAACCTACTATCGCCTTCGTACGGCCTCTTCCAACTACGGCCACCTACCTTAACTTACAACCTCCAACTACCAAATTAACCGATTCACGTAAGCGTGGGCATCGCGTCTTTCTTTCACATTAAATTAATCATGAAGAAAGTCATTGAAATTAATAAGATATAAATTTTTTTTAATAGTTTCGCTTCTTTTGCGCCACCCTCCGTATATATAGTAACACCTCCGTATCCGAAATATGTTTTATTTAAACAGAAACGCCCGGAACAAAAACATTAATTTCTGTTAAAGTAATATCAGTAAAGATGAATTGAAATAAGTTTGCTACGTGATGCATCATATTTTCTAAACGAGAACACTGATAGTTGTTCTGTTATGCTTCTTATTATCCTTCATTCGAATCTTGCATGCATTATTGGTTTTTTTTTGCATGCATTATTGGAATTTTTTTAAAAAGCTTGTTTTTCACCTTTTACTTCTCTTTTGATCAGCTTTTTTTTTCAATCGGTTCTCGTTTTTATTTTAGTTCTAAACATGTTTTAAATACAAAATACAGTGAAACATATATAAAATAACATGAAATTAAAAAAAAAAATTAACTATATTTAAGTAAATAAAAAACGTATTAAAAATAATGATATTCTTGAAATTTTAACTTTTTGTAATCGATGCTAAATTAAGAGTTGCTAAGTTATTTACTGTTAATTCTATTTTAATTTGGCGCCAGCTTCCTCAAATTCGAAAGCTAAAAAAGAATATTTTGTTTGCCGTTTATATCATTTTTTAAAGTCGGTATTAATTATTCAAATGTATTATAAATTAAGAAAAATTACATTAGTTAGATAATTTAATTTTGTAATATTGCTTTTTTTAAAGTAATAAAAAGTTATTATTTTATGAAAATTGATTGAAGGGATATATACTTAAACTGAAGTTGATTTTATGTACGTCCGCTGTGTCACAGTTAGACGAACTTATTTATTGTGGATCTATTGTTTTGTTGTTGACAACAACAACAATCTTGGAATATATTTTTACCTACATATCTATCACAATAAGTTGTAAATATTATTTAAATTTTGTCCTAGAAAACGATTAGCACATTTGATTTTAGCGCATTCATATAACGGTTACATTTTAATAAGTTTCTTTTTTTTAGCATTAAGCATTTTAGCTCATTCATGTAACGGTAACATTGTAATAGGTCTGTTTACAGAGATTGTCAGTAATTTTATTTTTATTTTCATTTCTAAACTTAGTTTATTCTTTTTATTAACGGACTATGAAAAGTCTATTATCTTAGATAATCTCGTGCAATGTAACTATAACTATAATCTTTAATCACGTGCAACTTAGCATAATTACAGTATATTTTGTAGTAATTTTAAACACGAAAGGTTATTTCTATTAGCAAATAAATAATAAGAGTATATGCTTTTTATCTGTGAACAGTTTATGTCATGAAATCGCTATGGTAGGTTGTATGTAAAGGAACCCACCGGTTGGGTCTAATGTGGTGAATTCGTCGTTGCAAATCAGTTGATTACGAATTTGAGAGTTCAAATCTTAGTAAAGGCAGTTACTTTTATACGGATTTTAATACTAGATCGTGAGTACCTGTGTTCTTTGGTTTCAATACCTGTGGTGGTACTTTGGTACCTGTGGTGGTTGGTTTCAATTAACCACACATCTCAAGAACCTGAGATTGTACAAGACTACACTGTATTTATATTCATACGTATCATTCTCATTCATCCCCTGAGTGAAAAACAAAATAAAGGTTGTATGTAAATGAAAGGGTCCTGCTTTCATTTAATCGTCTTGCGACTTTCTCTGGTTGTTCATATCTCTGTCGAAGTCCGGTACTATATTTCTTCTGTCTTCACTAAATAATTCAAATGAAAATTAACGTGCGTTACCTAGAACATTTAAAGATTTCATCATTTGTTTTATATCATTACTTAATGCTACTATTGCGTAGTAATATGTGTAACCTGTTATTTAAACTACTATATACAAAGTATTTTGTCATTTCTATTCATAAAACGCAAAAGTCCGACACAAAAAACCTATACTTGTAGGTCTGTGAATGATAAACCTCTCTCATTTTGTAATAAACTGCTTCAAAGAAACTAAATTAACAAAGTGAAGATTAAATTAATGCACCTGTTTGATACGAAATCATCAATTTTAATTGGTTATGTACGATTTTTACCAAATTACAGCGGTCGTATGTTTGTAAAAACACCCGAAAGGCGATGACTCATTAAGTGAATATAAACAGTCATTGCTCTTCCTATCCACTATAGTGGTTAATTTATAACCACTATAATGTAATTAGATATAGAAATTTTGATGAAAAGCCAGGATTCTTGATGAAAAATTTCATAATTGGGAAATATGTTTAGTAACTACGACACAAACAGACGAAATACCAAAAAAGTCGACTTAAAATAAGACCTCTTTCTTTCAAAAATAATTCTTATAAATATAATGTAATGAATATTTATAATATATATACATTTTATATATTAATATAATATATATATTCTTATAATATAAATAAATATAACTATATTTTATTATAAATTTATAGTTTTTAAATATTTGCTTTTTGAAATCGGTGCCAAATTGTTATTAAATTACCGAACAATTTTGTTTTTAATTTAATGACGAATTGTGAAAATCGATATTGATTAACTTAGAAAAAAATTTTGTAATTTTTTTTGGTATTTTTTAAAAATTTATTTTACAATGGTCTTCCAGAAAGTAGGAATCGTTTGCGAGCAACAGTAGGTCAGAGCCAGAAGATTGCGCTGGCTGATTTGCGAACAGTAGGTCAGACTCAGAAAATCTGGGTCCCACATTTTCTGCTATCGCTGATTTTGTACTATTAAATTGCCATTTATTTCGTAGTTTGCAAAACTCTTTGAATGGTAAAACTTCCATTAATGATGATTACCTGAAACCGAACTTGATTCTACTTTTTGTTTATAAGGCCAGAAGTTTATGAGCGTGGATTCTTGAAATTGCCAGAAACTTGACAAAAGCAAAATGGAAAATATAAAATTAATGAAAATTCATTCTTTTTGTTAAAAAAATTGAGGCTACAAAACCAAAATTACTTAAATGCCCACCCAAGTAGTATGTAATGAATCTAAGTATGTAGTCAACCCCAGTAGTATGTAATTGAATTTATATTTGTACCATCAGTCTCTACTTGGGAGAGACCACAAATAGGTTTGGATATGAAATAGAATCTCCATTCTGCATGCTCTTAAAATTTAATACTAAAAAAAATAAATTTTATAAAACTTTTAAATAAATTTTTTTTTTATTCAATCAGTTAAGAGATACGGCGCCAACACTGCTAAATGTTACAGTAGTCATGTTCAAGTGATGAATCACACATTTTATCAGATTTATAATGCTGGATGTTTAGAAGAAGGACAAGTAAAATCTAAAAAAATATAACATATTTTTTTACGAATTATTTTAACGAAATATATAACATATATAACCGTATAATCTCATACAATAGTGAATCAAACAGCGGCACAAAGTGGTGATTATCGAAATATGATTTTCCCGTTCTACTGTAAAATTGCGCTTTTCATTTAGAGAAAAATATAAAAAATAAATTTGAAAATTTTCATTTCACGAAATTTAAATATAACAAGTATATGATACGTGAAAGATTTTGCATTGTAGTGTGAACTGTGCAATATACTCTCACAGGGCATTAATACATTGTATAACGATAAAATTAGGTAAAATGACATCAATAATGTTACATCTGTCCAGCATCAAAACAAGATTTAATCATTTGAATGATGTTCCGAACATAAAGAAATGATTAAATATGTTGCACAGTACAAAACTGTCACCGTAAGTAAAGCTTTGTATTAAAAATGAAATGTGCTATAAACCACTCATTTTATAATGAATATTTATTTCATTTTCTTATCTTTTATAACTTTTTCAACAACACACCAATACTGAGTAAAAAAAAAAATAATGTATCGGGAGGAATATAGATTAAAGAAAATATTACAAATTCAAAAACAGAACGTTTAAAATATTTTATTTAATTTTTAAATTCATCATCGAATTCTGTCTGTAGAAATTGAGAAGAGATTTAATAATGTGGATTAAAACGTATAGCACTTGTTGCGGTAGAATTTTCTGAACAATTCTTCTACCGTCTCATTCAGAAAAAAATATTAGAATCAGTCATTCTTTGTAAACAAGATATACTATACAAAATTTCATAATTTTGGTTAAAACATTATACGAAAGTTAGAATTTGTTATTAAACAATTAAAAAATAATATTTTTTGTTTTAAATTGTAAAAGAATATAATGAAATTACCGTAAGTGATATAGCGTAACTTAAGATAAAAGAAGAAATTTTTCAGTCTGACCCTACGAATTTACATCTCAATTTTCGAATAAAACCTAGCATTAATTGTTTCTATGCAAGGCATAAACTCACACAGTAGGACTCACTCCGTGACGATCCCAGAAAATTGTGGCCAGCAATTTGCGTTTTGAAAGTGTTTGAATTTTTTGGCTTTGAAGGCGATCGAAGATGAGGCAACTGAAATTATTGACCTTTACTCTTAGGTCTGTAGAGTAAAATCCACTTTCATCACAAGTCACTCTAAGATCTAGCATTTCTTCGCCATCTCTGTGCTGTTATTCCAGGAATAACAGAGCATGCGGTTTTTTTTGTGATTGTATGTCAACTTTCTTGGAACCCATCATTCACAAATTTTATGGAAATTTAGGTAAGTAGTCATAATTTCACGTAACAGAGGCTATGAACCTATTGAAAATTTATCACAAATTCGTCTAACGTGAAACGCCTGTTCTTTTGATGACATGTTTGTTGATCTGCTCTTTTACCTGTTCTGTAATAAAAGTAGGACGTCCTGAGTGTTGATCGTCATGAACAGATTTTCTCCTTGCCTTAATTAAATGGCACCTTTTCCCTTAGTTTTCTTCATTCAGTACACAGTCACCACGTACGTGCAGTGATGAATTTCTACAGAGCGAACACCTTACGCATTCTAAATACGTATTATCGATCCTACCTCACAATAGGCGGGATTTTAAATTTTTTATTCATTATAAATACACGCAAAATCATTCTTTGTCACAGTACAGCTACAAAGTTTGCAAATTTTTTCTTAAAGTAAATTTTGTTGTTTTTAAACTTTGTCTTTATGAACTTTTATTTTTTCCTTCCGGTTTTTTCATTGTTTCGAGAAAAAAACTGAATAAATTTAACTTCATATGAATCTAATTATGGTAATTATCAAGGTAATTGTACGCAAATAGTCGTATTTGTCTACTTACATATTAATTAGGAGTTAGCTGCTGTGCGAGCGACGCTCCACTACCAATCTCTCCAGCAACAGAGGTCGCAGTAGTTGTTATGTTTACCCATTACCGACCTTAAATTGTCGTTTGCTTTCTCCATAATATCATTGTATGAGAACATATTGATAATAAAAAGTAATAATAATAAATATCGATCAGGAAATTGAACTTTTTAATTTCTGCTGTTAGACCTTATCTTTAATTAGAAGCCTAAGTTCGAATCTGTGCAAATTCATTTCTATAAGAATTTTAAAATTTTTGTTGTATAGCTTTGTTTTTTTTTTTTTTTGCCTGACTGAAGTATAATCATATTGTTTTTGTTGATAAAGATTATGTCAAATAATGCGGTCTACGTTTAGACCTTTTTATACTTTTTTTTACAATTATCAACAGATGTTTCTTATTATGTTTTTGCTCCTAAACCGGAAATTTCTTGAGAATTCCTGTAATTTAATATATTTGTAAATTATATATATATATAATTTCGTATAAGCCAAAAAAAAAAAACAAGCATAATGTTTATAAAATCTTACGCCGTTTGCAATTTACACGTATTATTGTAATATAACACGTATTAATACCTCCCTACATCTCATTAATTTAAAAACATTAATTTAATTAACGATTAACGAATTAATCATCCTAATGAACAAGTACCACAACAAATTATACTCACAACATATGCGGAATATTTTAGCACCGAAGGATCGGTGATGATTTTTAACGAAAACAATATTTATTTTTCATGTAATATAGTAACTAAGAAAATAAATAAAAGCGGTTTACTTTGTTACGTTGGAATTAAATCAGTGATAATTTCTTATGATTATGTCCGAGTAAGTACAAAACTGAATACCAATCTGTCGTAGGTCTAAGGTTTTAAAATCATATTTGATATCTCATCCGCATTCTGACATGAGTTTCCTGTTCGTTTCATTTGAGCATTACATGCTCAAATGAAAGGCAGATGCAGTGAAAGGCAAATCCACATTTATGCCACTTTAAGTATAAAGTAGATATTCAGTTAATTTTACATTTTCATAAAATCGATGCGAAAAGATGTACTATTAATAGCAACCTTTCGTTTTCCACAAATCATTTGTCGTTCATTCAACATTTTATTCATTCTTTCGTAACGCTTCACTAAACTTGTTGTTTTATCTCTGCAGTAATTATTTGAAAAATTTAATAGGTGCGATTTTTTAAAGGTTGATTTTTTTTGTCAAATAACTTCTGCTTTATAGTACTACTCGTTAGTAAAATGGTTTTCGATGAAGTAACCGACCTGCCGAAGTTTGTATTATTTTCGGAAAATAAAGAAATTGGAAATTCTTATTAAAAAAGGTCAAATAAAAATCTTAAAATGCTCATACAATCTCTGTTCTAGAATTTTACCTCTTAGAGTGTTTTTATTTTTATTTTAAAAATGTTGAACCCGAAGCTGAAAACTTGACGATAGTATTAAAAATAAAATCTTACTAATTACCGTTAGGAGCAGATTCCTCTGTTGTTTCAAAAGGCAGCTGAAAAATTGCTGTTCTTATTTCAAATCAGAGTAATTTCGTCCTGTAGCCAGAAATCAATTGCATTAATTTTCTCACGACTTTTTCTCATCTGTACCTTGATCAGTACAAATTAATTTGGTACAAATTAGACATACATACTCATACACATGAATATGCATTCATACAATGGTTGTCTGCCTATCTCCATGGGGTATTATTGTAGTATGTTGTATTTTGTTGAAATTAGCTTATTCAGCCGTGTAATCTAACCTCCTTTTATTTCATTTTAATTCTTATTTTCTTACTCAAACCTAATAAAACATCAGTTTCAGCCGCACGGTCCGAAAGATTTTTTTGGACAAATTCTAAGCCTTGTTTAGAACTTGTAAACGGCGAAACAGCCTTTCCTAGCGCTACAAAAAGTTATAGAATGTATCTTAAGAGTGTATTAGCTGTCATCTTTCTCGTAGAGAATTCTGCGACAGAAAGTATGTGAGAAGTCGCCATATCTATTCGTATTATCCCTTAAAGGCGAGTTTAGCTTTGATGTAAAAAAAAAATTCAGCAAGTGATGTAATGATTGTATAAACATAAGATTTTTTTGCATATTTTTTGCGTTGGCTGTTCGAAAAAAAATACAGAAAGAAAAACAGAAGAAAGCTTTTGAATTTTATTTTTCATTATTTCGTATGAGATGTTTTTCATAACGTAGGTATTATAACCACTTAATGGTGGTTTTTTTTCATTATGTGCTTCAATGTTTTGTTTTTAATACTCTTTTTTACGATTTTTTTTTTTATAGAAACGCTTGTTATAGAAAATCTTTCAAAATGTTCACTTTAGTTAAGATTGTACGGTTTTTAAATTTCTAAAACGATTTTAATTTTCACTCTTATCCTTTTCTTAATAGCTATTGAACGTAGCCGGAAATTAGTAATGAAATACAGCAGGCGTATGTTCTGGTTTCTATTACATCGTACCTTATGTTTATGAAACACATTTTCTACACCTCCTTTGTTTTCTCTGCTACTTTGTTTAAAAAAAAATTCATTCTCTTTTTTATATTTTATTTTTTACATTGCTTTTTCTCTTAAAAGATTAATTTTTGTTTTATATTTTTTTCTTATCTATAAACTCGGTGTTCATTTCTGAACTTAATCTGTAATTTTAATTTCCTACAATTACTTCATTATATTGTCTCAGTTATTCCATCCTACCCATTTATAACATTTTCCTAATAAACTTGTTTTTCTCGAAAGGAAAAGGATTCTAATGCAGATTACTTTACTTATGCAGATTTTTTTATAATATCAGTCATCTGTAATGCAAAATATTTATCTTAGTCGGAAAAACTCAAGGGGTTTCATCTATTTCTTGATAGATCCAGATATAATTTTAAATTTTTATTTCGGTAAAACAATTTCATTACTCTAAATTAAAGCTCATAAAAAATGTTTTAATTTTGTTTTGGATTTAATTATATTGGAATAATTTTTTAAATTTTATTTTATACTAGCGGCTACCGCCGGCTTCGCACGCGCATTTGTCGTATGGCTTGGTGCCATTTATGATCATTTACTTGATTTTCAGTTTCGGCAGTTCTGAATGGTATTTGAAGTTCAGCTTTCGGGTTATTTTCTAGCCTAACACTGAACGAGTTAGACCGAAAATGAAGTGGAAAATGGGAGAGAATGAGATAGCAGATAAAATGGTAACTTTCATTCACAACAGGGTGATGAAAAAAAAATTTGTGGACCAATTTAAAAATTAGATTATTAATAACTTCGGCACCAAGAAGATTTTCAGAGTCTGGCGAATTGCATTTTTTAGTAGGTTGTATGGGCTCTTAGAAAGTCATCTCCACATTGATCGATTTCCTCACCGTTTTCAAGATATTCGCAAAATACTGCAAAGCTGGTTATTAAAACCTCTCTTAAGAGGGTGGAAAAGGTGGTGGTGGTAGTTTTTTCAAAACTAAATGTAGATAATAATTTTACTTTTATCTGGAACTGTTAGGGTGCAAAATTTCATCACGATCGAAATAAAATTAGATGACAGAGGGTAAAAACTGTATAAAAGGCAAACTGATTCACTAACATTCTTTTTTATGTATATAGGAGAAGATAGATGTAGTCAGATATTTGTCATTAAATAAAACTACGTACAGCTGAGGACCGAGAATTTACCTAATTTGAAGTTATCAGTTGTCAAAACTGAATATTAAACAGAGTGGAAGGGATATTTTCATTCCATCAAATTTTTTCTATATGTTTTTGATTTTCTTAATTACGTAGCAAAACTGACTGCTCAATATCATATATTTGCGTGAATTTTTTAATAAAAAATGAAAATATCTACACGTTCAGTGACAATTTCGACAACAATTTTGTAACTGAAGCAGAGAATCAGTTCCAACTGTGAAAACTAATCCATCTAGGATAAAAAAGTAGAACGGTACACTTTCTTATGTTATATAGAAAGAACTGTTTAATGAAAACTTTGTGTGAAAATACTGAATGTGTGACAGCTGATAAACTACAGAACTCAGTATATTCTATCTGAAAGCACTCGCAAATATTGAATTTTTCTGATCCTGTCCTTCGACGAACCCTTCATTTAGATATCAGTTTTCCTCACCCTGTGAAATCAACCGTTGCAACAACTGGATCTGTTGTGACAAATTAAGTTGTTACATCTTTACAGAAAAAAAAAAAAAATATGCAGGATTTAATTTATTGCTCTTAAAGATAAAACAAATATTTTGTGAATAAAAAATTACAGTGATAATCGACATGGATAATTTTCATTTGACATGGCTGTTCAACAAGCAGAAAAACTAAAATTTAATTTTTGTCGAAAACAAACCGAAGAAATAATCATGAACGATCATTGCATTCAGGAAAAAAATCATTGTTTTGTGTACAACTCGAGCCGATGACAATTTAGGCCCCGATTTTTTTGAAAATGTTGATTACTGTTTAATTAATGTACCTTGTGAGTTTTCGTCGAGATGAGCTGTACTTTCTTTTAATGTTAGCTTTAATAACTTGATGTTTTTATTATCTATTTTCAATAACATAGAGTTTAAAATACATACTGCAAGTGATCGTGATAGTTCTGCAAAAACTTTTTGTGGGGAACCTTATTTCAACGTTCTTTGATGCGCAATGCCCTACAAGTCCTTTGATTTATTATTTGATAACTTTATCTTATAGTGGCATCTTATCTGGTTACTCTCAGTGCTTCACAACGACTGAAGAATTCATAGTTAGAATCAAAGGAGGAAATTTATTTAAAGTATTGTGCTAGAAACTTAACAAAATGTAAGATTAGCTTTCTTTAATAACTAAAACATTGATCCATATAAACAGACTTTCTGAACACAGATATAATATTTTAAGGGTAATTGAAATGTCAAAATATAGAGAAATATAAATTTAAAAAAAAGTGGTCGTGTTTTAATGGACGGTAATAATTTTCTTCTGTTACATACTACAATAACTGAAACATATAAATAACAATACTGAAATATTTATCCCTCACATAAACAAGAGAACGATATTAAAACTAAATATGTTTATACAAGACTACACTTGTAACTATTTTTCATATGTATGAATTCACATTCATACATATCATCCTCATTCATCCTCTGAAGTAATACCTTACGGTAGTCCCGGAGGCTAAACAGATAAAGAGAGAATAACTAAAATAGTGAAGAGATAAAAAAAAGACCTATTGAGGGCATTATTTAAAAAAAAAATTGAATATCCATAAATTTCATTTAAGACATAAATATTTAGGAATTAAACGTTTTAAGTACTCAATAAATAATTATTGGTATTTTTAAAATAGTTTCCTTTTCCTACGTTATCCTGTTCAGTTTTATATATTGTTCTATTGTTTATGTGAGGGATAAACATTTCAGTATTATTATTTATATGTTTCGGTTATTTTAGTATGTAACAGAAGAAAATTATTACCGTCCGTTAAAACACGGCCACTTTTTTTATGTTTATATTTTTCTATATTTTGACATTTCAATTACCCTTAAAATATTATATCTGTGTTCAGAAAGTCTGTTTATATGGATCAATGTATTCTTAGGGTTGTTTTTTTTTTCAACAATATTCTTCTATACTGTAATTTTATGCATTAAATTGATTTTATTATTAATTAAGAAATAAAAAACAATTTGTTGGAAAGAAATTTTACTCTCGTATTTTTTTAGCGCAATTAAAGTAATTTTGAAAACAAAATTTGAAATTGCACTCTCTTTCCTAATCAATTTCAAGTTTAATTATTTTTTGTAATCTTTTTAGTTTCAGTTAGTCGAATTAATTACAATCACTTAAATTGAATTTAGTTTAATTTTCACAACTCTCACGGGAATATAAAATAATTTTAAAATATTAAAAAAAAATTTTTGATTCTAATTTTTTGTTCATTCAGCTCAAAAGGATATATTTTAAAATTATTTTATTATGCTACAAGATTTTGTGGCTCACTCGGCCCAAAAATACTAAAATTGTAATAAAAATTATTGGTATATTTGGCATCTGTTTTACTTTATATCTTAGAAGCTGTTTAACTTAATAATCATTAATTACAGCATGATGATTTTTTTATCAACGAATTCAATTAAATTTCTTTTTTGGGATTTGTCCTTTTATTAAATGCGTTGCATAATTAGAATCCTGCCGGCCTCCGTGGCTGAGTGGTAGCATCTCAGCCTTTCATTCCGGAGGTCCCGGGTTCGAATCCAGGTCAGGCATGGCATTTTTCACACACGCTACAGTTCATTCATATCATCCTCTGAAGATATACCTCAACGGTGGTTCCCAGAGGTTAAAAAAAAAAAAAAAAAATTAGAATCTTGTTTTTGATTTTCAAAAGATTTGATATGTTGGCTATTTCTTAATTTTAACTTTCTTTCCGTTTGTCCAATGTGTGTTCCATTTCATTTACGTTTTATTCTGTTATATTTGTTTATACAAAATGAATATACCCCTATTAAAATGGTGGAATCAATTGTATTAACGAAAGAAGAATAACGTTCTAAAAAATTTAGAACTCTTCAAATGAAAAAGTAATAATAAAACGATCATAAATGAACAAATCAAAAATCAAGCGGATGGCCTTTTGAAGAACCTCAGTTTACTGAAAACACGAAATACATAAATAAAATTAAAATATAATTGCAGCTGATAATAACAAATAAATAAGAAGAAGGCCAGATAAGGTATGACGTCAAATAAAGGAAAGAGGGTTTAACTAAACGTTATATAATAGATTATAATATATAATGGAAATTTACGGGCCTTCGTGGCGCGAGTGGTAGCGTCTCGGCCTTTCATCCGGAGGTCCCGGGTTCGAATACCAGTGAGGTATGATATTTTTACATGCACTAAAAATCAATCATCTCCATCTTCTAAATAATACCTAATGGTGGTCCCGGAGGTAAAGAAATTCAAAAGTACCAGTATTCCATTTTTGATAGTGGAATTATTTATTCCGAAACGCGCCAACATATAAAAGAGTGAAGTTTTTTTTTTTTTTTGGTCTCCGGAACCACAGTTAAGTATATCATCAGAGGGATGAGATGAATGAATTTGTAGCGTATGTGAAAAATGCCATGCATGACCGGGATTCGAATCCGGGACCTCCGGATGAAAGGCCAAAACGCTACCACTCGGCCACGTAGGCCGGCCATAAAAGAGTGATGCTAAGAAAGGTAAACAGAACTTAACGTAGAAATAAAAAACGATATATTCCTAATTTTAGTGAACCTTTCGTCACACATGTTGGTTGTCTCCTCTGCGTTACTTCTTTGGATTATTTTTTTAATTAAAATGCACATTTATCTGCTTTTAATTTTTTTACGGCCGGTTTCTTTTCACGTCGATAAAAGTTTTCCTTGGTCTAATGGTGACTTGGTTTTGTTGGACTGCAATTAAAAATAAAATTAACAAAATGTAATTATTAAGAAAGTTATGATAAACGGTTATTAAAAGAAAATTATATACTGAAAAAATTCAAAAACTGTTTAAAAGATATTAATTTCTAAAAGTAAAGGCATATTTTGATCGAAAATAATGAAATAATAAAAGCAATTTAAAAAGTAAGACCTTAAATTTTGATTTAAAAAAAATTACTTAAAAATATTTTAAAAATTCATGTAAATACTGGAGGATAATTATGAAAATTTTATAAAATTATATTTATTTTTTGCAAGTAATAAAAATAAAAACGACTATTGGAATAAACATTAAATAAAACGTTGTAGACAGTCAAATATGAAAGGGAAGAAAAAGTTTATAAAAACATTCTAAATCTCTCTACTTCAATCTCGGATTGTTAGTCACTATGTACTGATCTACGATCCAAAGGTGGGATAAAATAAAGATTTATCGGAAGAAAGAGAGAGCTTATCGTAAACGATCAACTCCGAAAGAAATATATACCACACACTGAAATAGACAAGATAAATTATTTATTGTTCAGATAGAAAATTTTTCACAGAAACATCTTTTATTGGAATTAACACTTTTAAAGGAATTATAGTATTGCTACTCTATAGCTAATCACCAATAAATTTTCTCCATATTGTTAATAAAGTTTCTAAATTATTTAACTATTGTTTATTGAACATATATTCCTACATATATTGCCCTGTATATGTGCAATAAACAAAACATAAACAGTTTAAAAAAAATACTGGACTTCACTAGTGTACTCAAAGAATTTGAAATTAGTTAGAATTTTAAGAAATTTGTTGCTAGTACTGAAAGCTACCCAAAAGGTTTGTATAACATACCCTCTGTAATTTAACCACTGCGTTTGTCGCTATCTTGTATTAAAATGCGTTTCTTCGTTATAAATTTCTGTTCAAGAAGAACCATAGTATGTTTTGTAGCATATAGAATTGAAGTCAATAATTCTAGTTCCACTTGTATTTTGAAGTACCTATGAAAAGGAGACATCACACATGAAAATAATATATAATACTGTTTCAACCAGTTGAAAAAACAGGATCTGTTCTCAAACAGAAATCGCCTTAAAGGCCACCAGTATTAGAAAAAAGTTGTTGTTATTAAAATAATAATTACTACTGAGGTATAATTACTACTAATAACTGCTAGTATAATTACTACTTGGCTCTGAGGTAGATAATCCCCACGTCCGGAACATTCCATCTACGTTCCACGTCCAGGGCGGAAACAGCTGTACTTGTGTA
>JAAAKQ030281350.1:0-10451 GCA_010016005.3 Zanna intricata | reverse complement strand
CCCGGGTTCGAATCCCGGTCAGGCATGGCATTTTTCACATACACTACAGTTCATTCATCTCATCCTCTGAAGATATAACTTAACAGTGGTTCCGGAGGTTAAAAATTAAAAAAAATACACCCTGTCTTTGACAATCTCTCAAAGAAAGAAATCCAATGGTGTACCGTTAGGTGATCAAGGTGACCAGGGAATTGGTCTATCATAGCCAATTCAACGTTGGTTGAATTGGGAAATTATTCATGTAGGTATTCGCTAACATGTGAAAACCAATTGTGGTAGTGCACCATCTTGTTGGAAGTAAATGTTGGGTTACCGATTTAAATTTTTGCATGCTCTTGTGATGTGTCTAGTTAACCAGCGTAGTAACCATTAGCTCGGCGAAGAAGAATGTTCCGATCTCTTCATAAGCAGTCAGTGCACACAAAACGTTATTTTTCAGTTATCATATTGTGCTTGTTCAATGGTAAAGGTTCTTGCTACACCAAATCCGACATACAAGACGGTTAACGTGACCTGAAAAGTGGAAGGTAGCTTCGCCAAAGAAGATCACTTTTTATAAAAATCTTCGTTCACTTCATCAATTATGTCCGTGGCAAAATTGTAAGAGCGTGGTTTGTTTTCATTTTCAATTGTATGCAGCAACTGAATTTTATATGCGTGAAGTTTTAAGCGCGTGTATAACACTTTTATAATTGTTGATTGCAATATTCCCAATTCTAAACTTTCACGAGTCGATTTAACCGATCTTCTCCACAGAGTTTCTCTTACTCGAACCACAACTTCCTCGGAGACCGGAAGTCTGCCGGCACCTTTTTTATATACTTACACTTCCTGCATTTAAACTGCTAAAACTAATCTTAATACAATGACCCCAAAGAGAAGACACCCTTCATGGCAGTTATATTGTCATATGACTGGAGGTCATTTTCAATGCTTCTGCAACAGACATCTCCCACTCGATTGCTCTAGTCAGGATGCCACCGCTGCAAATGTCACGAATGCTATTCCCATCCGGATACTAACGCTAACCTAAATGAAAGTAATTACAAGGGTCTCAAACAAGATCAACCTAATTGAGCTGTTCCACCCTAATCTACCCAAAAACGGTAAAAGGTGAGATAGACACTCAATATCAGACGAAAAATAAAAAGAAGATAAACTGTAAACAAAGAAACACAAAACCATGTAACACACTAAATTAATCCAAAGAAAACAAACTGTAAACAAAAACAGAAGAGGATCACCCTTTAAACGAAAACGTCTACGAACAGTAATAAGAAATCCGCTTTCATGAAATCATAGTACGCACATTGCTATCTCTTGTACCCATTGTAGCCATGGCTCAACTAATAATCCTGTATCGTTATATGGCGCCAAAGTGTTCATTCAAGTTCATCAGTAACTATATTTTTATTTTTAAAAAAATAAAAATAAAAAATCACTAGATTTGATGATAAAAAATTTCTGGACTATTGAACACACACAACCAAGTTGTGAGACAATCAAAGAGACAGCAAGTATTTTTAAATATCCAAGTATAAAAAATAATGGCCGATCTTTAGTGTCTAAGATATAGGTATTTGACTGGTTATTTTGTTTTTAACTCCTATCTGTTTTGCGTGAATCTTTAAACATAAACATGTTTATATTATCGTACCCTTAAATAACTGTTTCGTAAAATACAATTTTTATCTTCCTCAACATTTTACTTCGCCTACACATCTGTTTATTACCTAATTATGTTTTTATCTCTTCACCCCCGGCCGGATCAAATTACAAAATTATCTTGATCAAAAGTTTCTTCACTAACCTAGTTAGTGTCCTTCCCAGATTCTGTCAAAATTTTCTTTCCTCACCAATAATTCTTAAAATATTACTTATTAACATCTAGAAGCCTAACATTCAAATTGTTCCAGTAATTTCTTTCAACTGCTTTTCTTATTTTCGTTTTCAAGGATAAAGCAATTCACTTTACACGAATATTTTTTAGATCTTCTTTCTGTTTTTAGATCCAAATTTTACTCTAGAAGACTTCTTGTCTACGTGAAAAGTTTCTTCTTTTGTCCACCCATTGTTATTTGAATGCCTAAACAACAAAAAAATTCTAAAACTTCTTGAACATTACTAGTCATAGTTTTAATATTTAATTCCTCATTATTTTCTTTATAATCTCATTTTTTTATGTTTAATTTTTATTTATTTTCTGTGTTAGCAAGAAAATTATGCTGTTCAGTATTTCCTATAAAAAAATGTTGATTTATATTTAAAGAGAATATCATTATTGAAACTTGGCAATGTTGAAACGGAATGGTGTAAGATCACATGCCACATGCCTGCTTCACTCAGCTTTAAATTTAAGTTTGTACTTCTTCATCTCTTTAACTATCACATGAGTGTTATTATTAATTAGTAAAATATTTTTTCTTTATTTATCCGATTTTATTTAAAATTAAAAAAAAAAATGTTTTCCAGTTTGAACTATCAAACGATTCTGCATATCTGTGAATGGCATATGAAATTGTATAATAATTGAAAAGAAGATACAGTAAAATCTTAACTTCTGAAAAATTATAATTACTAATGAGAAATACCTTTATTTTTTCCGGTAAACGTTGTCAATAGTTATAACAGTTTGGAAAAATATTCAACCATAAATTAAACAAATTCAAGTATGAAATAGTCATGTTTAAATACAAATTATGAAGTCAATGAAAACGTAATATTTATTTAATATTCTATTATGCTCAACTCTCTTTTGAATACTATATTAATTTAAACAAGAATAATTTGATATAATTATCAAATTATCAAATAAATATTTTATTTAAATATTATTGTTTTTAGTTTTTTTTGTTTTTTTTTTTTTACCTCCGGAATCACCGTTAAGGTATATCATCAGAGGATGAGAATGAATCGTAGCGTGTGTGAAAAATGCCATGCCTGACCAGGATTCGAACTAAATATTATTATGCATTATATTAAATTTATAAATTAATAATAATGTCATAATATAATAATCGAAAATTACATGTTTCATCATGTGTCATGATAGGATTTATTCAATTATCTTTTGATCTTTTGTCATTGCAATATAAATTTATTGGAAAAATTATTTTAAATGTAAAAATAATAAAAATTTTTAAAGATTTTAGTTCTTTAGTCTTATTACTTTTGTCATTATTGAGCTTTTATTTAAATTTCATTGTACATCATTATTTAATCAATAATTTCAAATCATACTTCATTAGGCATCTATTTTTATCGATTGATTTTCATAATAAAGAGAGCCGTTAAATAATTTAGTTACGATGACATGAATTAATTTTTTTTTTTTTTCATATTTCAAGAAGTAGAAACTTGAATTTTCCACAAATTTATTCCATTTCTAAAAGTATTCATAATATTATAAATAGTTAAAATGTTTTTTTATCTTAATAAAAGGAAAAATATATTTGAATAATTATAGATTTCAGAATACTATAATTCGGATTTCAAACATTCTCTGAAATTACGAGTTGTTTTGTGTTTAACGTTTAAAATTTCTAGATCGATATTAACATACTCGAAGCTTTTACATATTATTACACACTAACAAATATTTTTTATTACTTTGAGATTATAATATTTTCCGGATAATTGTCTCATAAATGTTTAAATTCCGCTAATAGTAATTAATGTTAAATCCTAACTTAATACAGTACTTCTTAGCCTACTCAACTATAACAGGTACTCATCTTTCTTTTAAGGGGAAGTTAAGAGCGGTTGGGCGTGATATTGTTAATCACATTACCCACTTGTATACGTTGTTTGTAAAATGAGGTGTCCTCCTTGCCCTCTTTTACTAGTAAAACATTATGTTAACTTCTGATTTATTTTTTTAAATCAACAATAAAAATGTTTCTAATTTGTGTTTTTTTTAATATTATAAAAAAAAAATATTTTTTAAGCATTTTAGTAAAGTTAGTTTTTAATGAATGAAATTGACAACTTTAATGTTACTCTCTAAAAATAAATACTCTCTCTAATAAATTTAGTTAAATTTATTATTTAACTCTATAAATTACAAATATGAATAAAAATAAGTAAATCTGTTAGAAAAAAATTTAGTAATCTAAAAAGTACCTATTATTAAAGTAAATATTATACTAGATTAAAATTTTCAATAGATTTGTATATAACCAGTGCTTTGGTATTTCTTTATAGATTTTTAAATATTAAAAAATCATTTGTTATTAAGCTTTTTTTCAATATTTTGAACCGTAGGAAATGAAATTTTATCAATTTAGACGCCTAATTAATTTATATAATTAAAAAAAAAGATTACTAATTTTTATCCAACCGATGAATGTATTCTATTTCTTAAATTATGTAACAGGTATGCTAGATTAAAAAAAATAAATTATTAGGAATTTTTAAGAGATTGTAATTTATACATTCATACATATATACATCAATTACTTAAATTGATACTTCGTAATATTTTTTAATAACGGAAGAACACATTATAAATTTCTATAAGATTTTAAAATATGCCATTAATAGCACTATCTTTTAGCTAAAATTTACAGCTTACATGAGCTGAAGTATTTGTTTGGAACAATAAAGGTATAATAACATTTTTTTTTTAAGTATTTCTATTTTTTTCTACCATATTAAACACAATTGAACTATTTAATCACAGTATACCATTAAAATAAATACTTTTCCTTAAATGTGCAGTTTATTTGGTTTGAAATTTAAGCAAATGAGTTCGTTCAAAAACAAATCAAAATATAAAACTATTTTATTCAGAACTTTTAATGAGTCAAAAGTATATATATATATATATATATATATTTTATTGTAAAAATTTATTTACACGCTATATTTTCGTAAATATAATCTAAAACAATTAGCTTCTGTCAAAAACGAGAAAAAATACAAATATTTATTCAATTAAAAAATATCATAAATCCTTTATTTGTTAAAAATATTTTTTAATTGCTATCCTCTAAAGTTTTGTATAGGTATACGTATAATGTAATGCTTATTTTCAATTATAAGGGATCCATACATGATCGGATTAAAAGAACTACACAACCGGATCACCAAAGTAATCCAGTCTACATCAATTACTGTGGCAAGAAGCGTGGTTATGAATGGGGAGGGGTAATCAATAGGGGGCGCCTGGCGCCACCTGGTGGTGGCGCCGCCCCCAACTACAATCTGAGTATGGTAGTCAACGAGTGGGGATGGTATAGAAGGACGGGGATTGGAGTTTGAAGCTTTCTCGCCGACCCTGGCCTCATATTTCCTCTTATATGACCTTCTTTTCCAACTTAGATGGTACAAAATATTTTTCCGACGTACCTGTAATATATTTTTATTTTTAAACGATTCATCCATAAATTTTAAAAATGTTTATGTATTTTTAGTACTATCGATATTTATAAAATTTAACGTTAACTGAAACAAGTATAGTATAACAAATAGAAATTTTATTTAAAAATTTCATATCAATCAATGTTGGCTAGTACCAATATAAAAATATTCAGTATAAACAACTTGGACATTTAAAAGAAGCTATGAAATTTATAAAATCAATTAAAATGTGTAATGTTAAAAATCATATTCTTCTTTTTAAGAAGGCAAATCGATATGAAAAGATAAGGCGGTTTTGTATTTTCATATTTTGCTACTTTGATAGTACCATTCGCTTTGTACGAATAAGCGTTTAATTCCCTATTTTTTTAATAAAATTATTTAATTTTTATAATTAAAGGTATAAACAAAACAGTTCTTAAAAATTGTTTCTAAAACAAAATAAAAATTGTTTTAAATAGGATTTTATGTAATAAAATATTTGAAATTATGAAACATTGACTCGTGCAAAATACGGTCAGTGATAATTGCTCCAATAGTTCAGAGAGAATCTGGCTGAACGGTATATAAGTAAGTTCGATACACGTCAAACAGAAGTGAGAATCGGCAATGATCTCTTTTTTAAGAAAACGTGAATTTATTCTTTAATGGATGAAGGAAAAGTGACCTGTTACTTCACATATTAGACCTAGCCAATGAGATATCGTAAATTAATAATATAATGCTCCCATTTTTCATAAAGACCTTTTTAACCCCGTGAAAAAGGTCTTTATGACCTTAAGATCTTTAATTAGATATGACCTTAAGATCATAAATTAAGTGGACACTATGTCCATAATATGATAATATCCAGGACAAAAAAAATAAGTGGGGTTAATTACACAAAACAACAAAAATACAAAACAAGAAAATTGAGGAGTAAACAACAAAAATAAATTAATAGGGTTATTGGGATTTTTAAGACTGGAGCACTTTCCATGCCAACATAAGATAGAGGGATGAATTCCGGAAATTTTAATGTGTGAAGAGTGATATGATCGGAATTCAAAAACGGAAATTCCTGACGAATGCTTTCAGCCTTCAAACACTAAGCACAAACATATATATTTTTTGCCTACAAAAAAAGAGAGGAATTAATATAAATTTCCCAAATCAAATTTAATGCTCAATCAGATAAAAAAAGAGCAACCAAGATAAAATCGACTTTATTTCAGTCAAAATTACTGGGAAAAAAGATCTTCCTTCATCTCTTGAGTAGTTAGGTAGGAATTCATGCCCAGATTTAAGGAAAGAATGATTAAGCTCTCCTTTTTCTAAGTCTCATTTCAGCCGATCTGAAAATATATCGTCCCTTTTGGATTAGCCACTAAATTTCCTATCACTGATCTCTTCTTTCCCCATACGAATTCCAGTCAGGCTATTCTTCATACGTTACAAATTTCTAGAATTCATTTCTTCTAACTGGTTAGCATAGGAAAGGGCTCCAGTCTTAAAAATACCAATTAACCCCATTCATTTATTTTTGTTATGGATATTATCTGGAACATGCTGATCAATTTATCAAGATTATTTGAATTTATTAAGATTATTTGATTATTTGAAGATGTTATATAAATCATTCATTTGAACATTATTTGCTGATTATATACTTCTTAGTTTAATCTGAAAATGGATTTGAAAAGGTTATTTCATACAAATTACATCGTTGTTTGCACAAAGAGATCATAAATATAAATTGTGAGATGTCATCTTTAAATCAAATGGTTGTTTACCTCAAAGAACTACGATCCTAATTTTGTTACACATTGCAATTCAATATAGTGAGTACAAGCTGTGGATTTTTTTAAGATGTAAACTGGTATCTTTGCATTTTCACTCTTCTGTCATTAAAAAATTTTTTTTTAATAATTAGTTCTGCTGAATTATTCATGCTAAAATTCTAACCAATGTAGTCTCAATCTCAATTTATTGATGTACTTACTGCAACGTACATACAGTTCTCACTCCTTAAGTTCTAAATTGCTCTTTTCAATATATTGTTGAATATCCTAAAATTATTCCTACAGTAAAACCTTCAACTCTAACATCACAGAAACTGGCCGTATAATAACATTCTTAGCCTTTGGGAAAAATAAACTCCGATTGTTGACGTTTGTTCCTCACTTAGGGTTGTTCTTGCATCAAAACCATGAGAAAAACTGTGACAGATTATATAAAACAACAAATTAATGAGTCTCTTTTTATAGAAAAAATGTGCATATCTTGTTTTTACTCAGTGATATATATACTAGTATATATATATATATATCTATATGTATGTATGTATGTGTGTGTGTGTGTGTGTGTGTGTGTGTGTGTGTGTGTGTGTGCGTGCTCGCGCGCGCGCGCGCGTGAGTGTTAAATTACTGCACGTAATTTTGGAACTTTAAGGGAATTAAAAAAAAACTATTAATTTTTTTTTTAATACGAATAATACAATATTAAAGATTTTATGTGAATCTAAAATTTTATTTTTTCCTTCTTTTTTCTAAAAAAAAAAAGGAATGAAACATTAAATTTATTTCATTTGAAAAGAATAAAAGGTACGTATTATGAGATAAATAAGTATTGCCGTAGGTGTTGTACTGGATGTAATTTCTTTATTTTTTATTCATTTCTATTTTCGTCTTTACTCCTACTTACAAAAGTGTTATTAATTTATCATTCTCATACACAACCAAATATATATATATATATATACGATTACTCTACTTTTCTATTGAAAGCTAATTATAAAAATAAGAATTCTAATTTTTTATTGAATACTTTGGCTAGTTATATTTGCCTTTTTATATAAATGTATTACACCATGTTACACAGAACGCTAAGCACAAAAAAAATTATTGAACATTTTCAATTTTTTAATTTCATCAGTTAAATTTTCTTCATAAAGTAAATTTTATTGAATTTTTAGAAAATGTTCGTTTTCTTGACGTTAAAATAATAACTGCGCATATCTATTTTTATGTTGTAAAAAATAGGCAATTGTAGTAAAGTATTTTTATTCATCTTTCGATAAGAAGTTAAACTAGCTAATTGGAAGAATTTAATGTAAAAAATAGTTACTTAAGTTGCTCTTAAGGAAGCTTTATTAAGAAAGTTTAAGGGTTATAATTAATTACTAAGGAAGTTTCTACTGGGGAACTTTCGTTGAAGGGAAGGATTCAATTGTAGAGTAAATATTTCCCTGAAAAACAATCATTATACACCTAAACGTTATTATTTTATGAAATTGCGTAAGGTAGTTGCTGCAACCAATTAGTTGTAGGCGATTTTACATGAGTTATGAGCACAGAAAATTATGTTTTTTTTATCATCCCTTTCATTGAACCAAGAATAAGATTGCCAATTAGCAATCCAAGTCAAAAGAGATGAAGATAATATTTAGTCTTGCAAGTGACACTTTTATTTCATTGACCATTGCAACTACCTGTAGATGAGTTCATTAATCTTACAAAAAGTAATTTTTTGACTGTACTTCACGTACTGTGTACTTCAGATGTTTTTACATACGTCTTAACCATAATATAGGCTGGGGCAAATATTGTAGGGTAACATATTAGTGTACCCTTCCTATTATCAACTTGTATCTTATGCATATTTTTTCAACTCCAGGAAATAGTACATACTAATGCAAAGTGTAAATGCTGATAAACTGAAGGGCCAATATAACTTAAATGACTATGAACAAAAATACATGTACATACATACTTCGATCTATCTGCCAGTACCTTTCACGTATTGAAATTGCATGAGTACATATACCAGATATGAACAAAAAATATCAATTATCTTTATAATGATTGTCATCAAGGATTATTATCATTAATTATCCTTAATCATAAAATGAAAATATACAATGATACTGTTTCTTATATTTCCATGCTTTAACGCCAAAAATTGTAACAATCCTCTAAAATCGCTTTCCATGTTTAATAGAGTATCTTCAAGCAAGAAGGATTGTTTTTACCCATATATAAAGATAAAAATTCTGTGTAATTCATCAATTGTAATAAATGATAATGTCTGAAATATTTTTTAGTTATATTTGATTAACACAGAGTTTAGATAAACCTTTTTCCAGATAAGTTCACTTTTAGATTTATTAAGTTGTTTCTCAAAAAATAACCAGTAAAACTTATTTTATGAACTTTTATTAAGATATTAAATGAGTTCTTGAAATTTTTAATAACTATTTTAATAAAAATTTCAATTTTTAATTATTTACGATATTATAATGAAAAAAATATTTCTGTATTTGGTTTAGTTGTACTTCACTTTTAAACGAAAGAAATCTACCATTGTCGATATGTCTTGATTAGAATTAGTTTAAGCTGTGTAAATCATATTTTAGTTTGAATATTTTTCCAAAAATAAAGTTTCAAAACTTCAAATAATATATAAATTTCAAAAAATTAAACTACAGAATCATATAATCTTACAGAAGGTAAGAGTAAACAAAAATATTAAAAAAAAATTAGTTTAATATAAAATTCATTGTTAAAATTTTGTCGTAAATGGTAAAATAAAAAAAAAAATCTATTTTAGTTTTTAATTAATGAAGAGTGATTCCAAATGATTTTATTTATCCTCACTATTTTTTTATTTCTACACTTTGCGTAGAAAATTTGCTAATAGTTATCCTTTAAGAATAAAGAATGAGTGAGGTTGTGTCTGGCCCCCTGCAGATGGATAAGTTATACGTTCAGTGACAATACATGAAGGCTGAATTTCTTTATCGAAGAAGCTACAGGAAGCATATCTTCGTAGCATAAAAGGAGATAAAGCATCCCAAGTTATGCGAGTAAACGTAGCCGTGTTGGAGTCTTTAATAATATATTTTAATGTACATGTTTTCTAATCGAATTAAATATTTGTTTATATAGAAATTCTAAAGTTGTGAGTGCTGAATAAGATAAAAAGTTTTATAAACTTACATTTAATACAAATAAAAATTGTTTAAAACTTTTTTTATTTTATTTCATTGATCCGGTGTTTTAATTCGAATTTTACTTGGTTTGCGTTGTCGATTCTAATAAAATATATTTTTA